>CM047990.1:31152413-31163916 GCA_026261665.1 Melanotaenia duboulayi | reverse complement strand
CATCCACACATTCACACACCAGCGATGCCGACACTAGAGGCAAGGAGGGTGAAGTGTCTTGCCCAAGGACATGACGAAAGATGACTGGGGGAGTGGGAATCAAACCGCCAACCTTCTAGTTACTGGACGACCCGCTCTACCACCTGAGCCACTGCCGCCCCTAAAACATTTCACCAGGTGTGTGTGTGTGCATGTGTGTGCGCGTACCTGTCGGCGTTCTTCGCCACCTTGGCGAGCAGTTTGGAGGTGGAAGCAGCTTTAACCAGTTTGTTCCGGTTTTCCTCGGAACTCTCCCAGGTGCTGCTCTGAGATCGTTCCATACCTGAGGATCGCTTTACACTCGGGCCCCTGGAAATGTGCACACGCACACACACACACACACATACAGTTAGTATCCCTGCAGTACGGGGTGATGATGGTGAGGTAGGAGAGGAGGAAGATTCTCTGAGCTGCATCTCCACGAATCGGATTCATGGTCAGTTTTGATTCTGCTGCAGGTTCTTCACACTGAAGTGGTTCATCTTCATCTGGTCTGAAATGTGAATTTCATCATTTTCAGCTGAATTAATCCTCATGTGCTATGAAACCTGAATGTATCTTCATCTGGTCTGAAATCATCATCGCTTCTTGGTTTTATTTGAGTTATTTCTTGTTTAGAGACAGCTGGAGGCCGTCCTCACACACTAAGCTGATCATCAGTCATTTTCAGGAACTTCTGAACCTGCTGAAGAAAAAACAGACTTTCGTTTTTTTTTTTCATTGTTTTGTTAAGATTCAGCTCAGAGATCAGAGACAGTCTTTCTCACAGAAAACAAAGACTCAAAGTCCGGTTAGTGAGCTGGGAAACACCAGAAACTCAAGGCCCAGGCTTACTGAGGCCTGCTGGAGGAGGAGGAGGCCCAGAGAGGGACAGCTGGAGGAAGAGGTAATGAGAGGAGGTCTTCAGGTGAAGCTGCGAGAAGTTCATGTTAGTAGCGCTGAGAAAATGCAAAAGCTTCAATCAGCAGAAAGTAGAGGAGCCAGAAGAGATGCAAAGAGTCCTGGATCTGAGACCTGCTCCAAGACTTGATCCAAGACCTGATCTGAGACATGCTACAAGACCTGCAGGGGTCTCTGAGACTTGGTCCGAGACCTGGTTTGAAAGCCCGTTTTCACACATGAAAACAGAAGATTTTGGCAAATGTGGAGAAAATTTGTTCTGAACTTTCTCCAGATTCACGCATTTACTTCACAGCAGATGTTCCACAGCTGGAGTTTCAAAACATAAAGTTCACCGTGGAAATCTGTTTCCTTCACGACGCAACGAGAACGAAAGCCGACCGCTGACGCTGAACTTCCTAGCACGTCCACTCCTGGAAATTTTTCATATTTTCCACTTGTGAATGATCGTTCTGTAGAAAGATGGACTCCAGACAGTTCGGAAGTTACTTCACAATCCCGACTGATAATCAGCAACTGTTTCTTTCAAACAGTGGCAGGCAGGTTTGGTCCCAGAGAGCCGCACTCCTCCAGGTTTTAGATGTTTCCCTCCTCGAACACACCACATTGAAATGAAATGGATTCAACAGCTTTTCAAATTCTGCTCAGTGACTCATTCATTTGAATCAGGTGTTGAAACAGAGAAACATCCAAATCTTGTGGAACGGTGGCTCTCGAGGACCAAACTTGCCTACGCCTGCTCTAAAATCACATCTTTCCTTGTTGGCACTGACCGGCAGCAGCTGGCTGCTACGAACAACTTAAAGACAAAAACCACAAACTCCAGTCAGGATTTTATGTCACCGACAAATGAACCCTTATGCCCTCCTCAAATTTAGTACCCTCTGGTAACCTTCATGGCCAAACGTGTCCATCCACAAAAACTGTTTTAAAATCATCATACATCAATATTCTTTTATTCCCTATAAATTATTTAAATAGCTTCCATCCTCCTCAAAAATACCGTTTAGTCATGTTTAGAATTTTAACCCTTTTTAATGCGAGTCTGAATATTTTAATTACTCATAAAAAACAAAAAAAAACAGAAAAACTGAATTATTTTCCATATATAAAAATATTACAGAGGTGAGTCTTTGAGTATGTCAAACACTACCACAAAAATGGATTCCATTCCATTTTTATTTTATATCAGGTACCAGAAACTCCCTTTGGGGACCTTCGTGCCAAAACTGCCCCAATGACTTCCATTAAAAATACATATCTTAATCTCACAGTCATTAGAGTTTAAAATCAATAATTCTTTAAAGTCAGCATTTCATTTTGTAGAAAAGTAATGGTATTTAATATTTTTGCTGAATTAACTAGATTCAACTAGTTTTCTATTGTAGGCAGATGCAGGAAATTCTGCTGTTTTTACTAAAATAATTACCAAGAAAAAAACGTTGAAAAAATGGACAAAAATGTCCTGAGGAGGGCATATTGATTAAGTCCTGTTTCTACCAAGGGGTACAGGATGCTTCCTTATAATTCAGGGAAAGCCCTGCGCTGCTCCGACACATCTACCGCTTCCTGGCTTAAGTCTTGGCTACCGGGTAAAAGTCTGGTTAGCTGTGGACACACAACAGAAACCAGAATTAACCAAACGAAACCGTCCCAAGTCGGACCCCTCTGGTGAAAACAGGGTTTCCTGAGAAAAGACGCCTTTAAAAATAATTTGTTTGATCATTTACAAGGATTCATACTTTCATGTCTTCCGGTTAATAGTTTGTTTTATACTTAGAGGTAAATGTTTTTTCATCTAAAACATTTTTTTATTGATCGTACAGAAAACCTGAGCTGGGCTGCCGTCTGTCAACGACCTGGACGGTTTACGGAGACGCGTGGTGGAAAGCGGGTCGACCTGCTGGACAGACTGGACGTGAAGAAGCAAAGATGGCAGACGTTTCGCTGTGTGAAAACGGTTTTCCAGCTCGTTCTGTTGTTCCTTCTATCACCTTATTGGCTGGAATACCCAGCCAATCCAGACCACCTGACCCTGAGCTGGGGGTGGAGCATATGACTTTGGGCGGGGTTAGTAGCCACTGACAGAGTGATGTCACCAGCAGGAAGTGAGGTCAGATGCAGCTGACAAATCAGAAGCTAGAACCTTTTTGGAGGGGCGTGGCCTTTGCTGCTGTCGGAGGACTGGGCCAGTCTCTGGGGGGTCTGAGGGTTCTGGGGGGGCTGAGGAGAGGAAGGACAGGAAGATGAGTCCTTTGAGGGAGGAGGTTCCTCGCGCTCCTGGATCTCCTCCATCTGTGACCGCTGACTGCTGACCTCCTTCTTCTTATCTGCTCCACTGTGGACAGAACCGGGACCATGAGACACCACACACACCTGGTTCTAATGATTTTACTGGTTCTGCCGGTGTTTCTGGTTCTGTGTTTACTAAATCTGTTTTCTACTCTGATTTTAGCAGTTTGAATAAATAAAGTGACTGATTGACTCCGTCAGACTGATCCAGTCTGCAGACTCTTGGAGCTGAAACTGAGAAGACAAAGTCAACAGAGGACAAAACTTTATAGCAACAACCGGGTCGGTCCTCGTGTCTCCTCCATCAGTCGGATGCTTTTTACCTCTTGGCGGCGGAGGACACCGTCTCCTTCCTGGTGACGGAGGTGGAGTCCCTTTTCCGTCCAGATGTTCCTCCGTTAGTGATGCAGGACATGGAGTAAGCTTCACGCATCGCGGCTCCACCTGCAGGGGGGCAGAACTCTGCTGTAAACCCCAACCGGTGCCGCCCCAGACCTTCAACACGAACCAGATCACAAATGTGACTCGTGTTGGTGCAGCTGCTCACCTTTTCCTCCGTGCTGCTTCTTGGTCGCAGCGGCAGCAGAGTCCTCAGAAGCAGCGAGGCGACGAAGGACGTCGGCGAGAGCAGCCTTCATCACCGTCAGCTCGTCCTCCTGCTGCTGGACACGAAGCTCCAGAGCAGAAAGACGGTCGTTGACGTCAGAGACACTCGCAGCAGACATGCTGTCGTCTGAGGAAACAAGATAAACGTCCGATAAGAGAGGGCGGGGCCCGAGAGGTGGCAAAGTGGGCGGGGACGGCGAGGGTACTATACGCATTATATATGTATAGTATATATGTGTGTGTGTGTCTTTTCATGGGACTCACACACACACATATATATATGTGTGTCAAATATATTAGAAGTATAAATCAGAATAAAATAATGTAAATTTGTAACTGAGGTAAATTGTCGTTGGAAATATTTTTCTCTAGAAATTTCAGGTTGTTTGTTTTCTAAAGGTTGATTTCATTTAATGTGAACAACTTGATAATGTACTTTTTTGTCTAAAACAAAAATATAAATGTGGAGTTTTACACTATTCATAGGTTATTACGCTGTTATTTTATTGATCCCCTGGAGATCTCTGAATGTGGCTCCTGACCTAAAACCAGCTGCAGTGAAACCGGCCCCTCCAGGACCTGGACTGAGAATCTCTGCTTTAAACTAAGAAACATTACGAGTGAAGCTCTTTTATTAATCAGAACAAATCAATCAGACTTCATCAATAAAAACCACCTGAGGTCTCCTTATTTACCAGGCCCAACATGCAGCTTGTCCCCTCTGGCTTTCCGTACTGATCAATCCTCATCCGATCAGAAGAAAGCACCAAACACAAGCTGACCTGAGGTCAGCTGGAAGAAAACATGACTGATCATCGTATTGATCCTATGGAGACCTGATCAGTGTCTGTAGTGAGTGAGAGTGAAGCAGGAAGTGTGTGTTTGAGCTTTTCTTTGTTTGAGATGAGGAGAAAAACCAAACGCTGCCCCGTGGCGCTGCGTGTGTCAGCATGCCAGACGCACACACATTTTTCCCTCATACACTCATCCTGCAGTACTTGTGAGGACCGGCGTGCCGTAATGATTTCTTCTTCTCTTCTGATGATTTTCACCGATCTGACGCCACCCTGTCTTTTCGGATATCTGGGGACCCAAAAAAGCTGCAGGTCTCCCGGCTCCCCAGGGCCACTGCTTTCTATCTGTGTGACCTAAATACTGAGGTGGAATATAACCAAGTACTAGTACCTTCTTACAGTACTTAGGTATATTACTAAGTATTAGTATTAGTACTGGACTTGAGTAGATTTAGATGTGGATACTTTTGAGTTTTACTTCACTACATTGTACCACAAACACTTCTATTTTCTACACCACTACACTTTGTACGTTGGTCACATTGTGGTTTTATTGTTTGTGTCCTCGGAGCTCTGCAGAGAGCTGGTAGAACGGGGATCCCAGGGGTCTGCAACCTGTGGCTGTGTAGCTGGATGCAGCTTCCAGCCCTTCCTCCCGGGCTCCAGACAAAAACAGAGTTCAGTTCTGTGTGGACAGATTCGTCTGCCTTCATTGCCAGTGGTGCTGGCTTACGCTTGCTTGTGCCAAGAAATTAGCAAAGAACAAAAAATATCCCACTGAAAGGCATCTGCAGAACAAAGAGCATTATCTGAAAAAATACCAAGAAAAAAAAGGGGAGGGGGTTTCAGTAGCTCTATATGAAGCTGAACCGGACAAACTCAATACTGTTGCAGCCTTTGAGTGAACTTAGAGACATGTCTCTGTTTACAGAGGCTGTTAAGGAAAAGACCACTGAAATGAACGAGCATCTCGATTCAGCTCCTCCAGACTCACGTTTCTGATGAGTGGAGGGACGTAGATGAAGCTGAGCCTGACAACCAGGAACCTGAACTACCCAGCAGGTTTTCTTCTTTAACCAATCCGAACTCTGGCTGTCAACTCAGTCATCATCCAGGTGCTCCGACTCTGTGCAGGTTTCTATAAAAGGGGCGGGGCTGACAGCAGGTGACCAATAACAGCCTTTCATTTTGCAGCTGCAGCAGGAAGAAAAGGAAAATTCAAAAAGTAGCTAAAGAGCTTTTTATGCTACTGAAGACATTAAATTATTCTTTAATCAGTTTTCTACATGCTGGACTGATTTTCAGATATTTGACTTTTCATTTAATGAAATGTGACTTTACTAAAATTTACTTTGAATAAAGTTTATTCAAAGAAGTTAAATCTTCCTGTTTTAGTTTGATTTTAAACCGCGTGCGTTTACAAACACAGCAATCAAACTCATTGATCAGCTGATCAAACGACTGATCAGACAACAGGTTGTTTACAAACACAAGGTCACGTGATGAGACGCTGGAAACAGAATTCTTCGCTTTATGGTCAAATAATCATCAATTCAACATTTAAATTTAAAGGTTTGTCCACATTTATCTTCTTCTTAATAGTTTTTTTCAAGTTAGGTTTCCACCTGATCAGTTTCCTTCGGGTTTCGGTTTCCCCCAGTAAACCCTGAACATGACCTGTCATTCATTACTGAAACAATTCAGAAGTTTTATTTAGAAGACCAGAGCCGGCCACAGGCATATTCAAACTAAAGGGCCGCTTGGGGCCCCCCATGTGTCACCAGAGGGCTTCCCTAGATGTGATTGAAATGTCAGTACATCTTGGTTTCAAATAAATAACAAAAAAACACCATATCACTTTTAATTAATTGCAATAAAAATAGTAATACACACAAACACGATTTCACACCATAACCATGGGTTCCAGCCATGAACGGCTGCTCGCTGCCTTTGGTTCACACACTTTCTGTGCAGCAGAGTTCTGAAGAATCCTGGAGGTTCACCAACATAAGACGTCAATTTTACGTTAATTTTTGGTGGAAGATTGAAATTTTGCACACTTCTGTACCTTGTTCTTTTAAAAGTCATTAAACTGGTTAACTTGTTAGTTAAGTCTGCTGTCTTCACTTACATGTAAACACAAGTTCAGTTCACCACATGCAGACGTCACACTGCACATTAAAAAGTCTATAAATCAACACCGAAGCACTTTTCTGAATTTGCTCCCCTTGGAGATTAAAAAATGTAACCACGGTAACAGTATGATGTAAGCCAGCCACAAATAATGCAAATGCATGGTGCTGCATTCAGTGCAGAGCACCAGTAAAAGTTCAGCACCGTGGAGGTGAGGTGGTCTAGGGGTGTCCCCCAAATCAAATTCTGCTTGGGGCCCCATAAAGGCTCAGGCCACCCCTGTGGAACACAGATCAATAGCTGAAATTAATCTACGTTTTCTCAGGCATGCAAGAAACCATTTCCTGAGTCTCGTTCTAGATCAGAGTCCACACGTGCACGCACGTGCACACACTCAGCATGAAGTGCAGAGTGAGAATCTTTTGTTGTGGCTGGTCTGGATTCTACCGGATTCTGTTAGTCTGGGTTCTACCAGACATCCCAACAGACTCAGCCTCTGGTGAAGGGGGTAAGGTTTTTGGGGGGGGGGGGGGGGGGTCCATGAATTCCATGAAAATTAAGGAGTTGTTGGATTTGTGGCCCTGTCGCCGCCGGAGGGGCGGTGCAGAATCTTTTTGAGAAAACCAGCAGTTTTTTATCGGCTCCCGCCGTCGAGCCTCCGCGCGTGCAGGTGAGCGGGTGATGTGGGCGTTGCAGCGGCGGCTGGAACTCACCTAGACTGCCGGTGAATCCGTCCATTTTCCTGGAGAAACGTGGGAGTCCGGGCCGGAGGCCTGCGGGAGGCTGAGCGCACACTGCGGGCCTCCGTCCGGGTTTTTCCACCGCAGCGGGGGGAGGGACAGAAGAACCGAGCCGGGTCTGTCTCTGCTGCGCTGCCCGCCTGAGCCGTCCGCCGCTTTTTCCCGCAGGCGATAAGAAAGCGGCTCCGGAGGATCCAACAGCCGAAAAGGAGCGAAGACGCTGCGGAGCCGCAGACACGACGGACCGACGCTGCTGCGCGTTTCCGACTCCGCCTGCTCTGGCAGCGCGCGCTTCCCCTGGAGAGGAGGGGGAGGCTGAGAGGAGCCGGGGGGAGGAAGGACCGAGGCGGGTCAGGTTTCAGTCTCAGCCTGGAGGCGTGAGCGCCGCCGCGGAGCTGTATGACCGGGTCGCGGAGCTGCAGCGCCCCCTGGCGGTCAACGCGCTCTCGCGCAGTGGAACCGACCTCACGTGCTTGATCGTTTCTGCAGGTCTGATCACTTTTGAGCAGGATGTGCTGATCAGTGTTGATTAGACGGTCAGTTGATCTCACAGCTGCTTAACAAGTCAAGCTTAAAAAAATCTAAAGTTTTAAAACATCTCGTTTCTTCAAGCTTCTGTTCAACAGTAAAATCAATACTTCTGATCAATGAAGTCATCAATAAATCAATAAGCCCGAGATAAGAGCAAAGTTATTCTTTTTATTTAATTGCATATAAAAATTCCTGTATAAAAACATTTGCTTCACTATCAGCGGGAAACTTGAATCAGGACTTTTTTCCTAAAATGTCCTGAAACTTTATTTAAACAAAACTCTCTATGCAAACATGTAAGCTCCTTCCAGTGTCAAAGTGATCAATATTCACATTTAATACAACAGATGATGCGCGAGCTGAAGCCCGAGGATCAGTCGGATTCATTCATTCTTCTGTGGTTTCCGCATGGACACACACTTATCGATTATCTGATTGGAGGATCGATCTGTTCAGTTTTTTCTTTTTTTTTTTCAAACTGCAGCAGTTTGATGATTAATTGATTAATGGAGGGAAAAACATTAAGTTAGTAATATTAAACAAAACTAAAGCAGAAAAACACCTGACTTAATCTGATGATGATGATGAAGAGGCACTGAGCAGTAAACGGCCAATCAGGCCACAGCGGTTTGATAAACAGGGCTTAATGTGAACGACAGGAAAAGTGAAGGCAGTCTGGTGTATATACAATAAAACAACATTCTGAAACAGAGGCCACACTTTTCGGTTACCATAGCAACCATATCAGTGGACGAAGAATGCACTGATGGGGTGAAGAGAAGGCACGTCTGAGGAAACGTGGTCCAATGACACCTGGTTTGAGCTCCGAACCCCTGCAGGTGGAGGTGTCAGTGCCTGAATTTGACCTTGTGGATGTCGGCGATCAGAGTCTTGGCCAGGTAGATCCCCACCATCTGATGACACACACACAGGGAATCAAACACATATACACATACGCTCAATCAACCAATCACACGACAGCAATTCAATACATTTAGTCCTGTAGACAATGGTGCCAGACGGGCGGTTCTTCAGTGTTTCAGAACCACAGACATGGAGGAAAATATCCAGTGAGCAGCAGCTGTCTGGACCAGGATGTCTGGGGGTCAGAGGAGAACGGGCAGACTGGTTGGAGATGACAGGAAGGCCAACGGGAAACCGAGGTTATAATTCACACATACTCAAGCTGAACCAGAAGGTTATAAAAATGCTGCCTGGTCCGACGAGTCAGCTCCACATTCAGATGTCAGGGTCAGAATTTGGTGGAAACATCATGAAAATACTTATTTGTTCTTACCTTGTTTAAAACTTTTAGCCAGTTTAAATGTGTCTGTGTGTAAAAATCGTAACTGCTGCTGTGTCGGCCTGGACATTGTTGGAAAAGAGGTTCTTCCTGGTTAAATAAAAGTTATAAAATAATGAACGCATGGATCCATCCTGCCTGGGATCCATGGCTCAGGCTGCTGGCGGTGTGATGGTGGGGGAGCATTTTCTTTGAACCACTTCTGAGCATCGATGAGCTCTTCCACAGATCTGACATAGCGCCTGCTGGACATCCTACGACTGACAGTTCAGTCATCCAAACCGACAAAGACCGAGATCAGCGAAGGTTTCAAGACCAGATCCAAGCAAGAAGAATGACTCCAGGCAGGTGGCCCCAATGAGGACTCTGGAGCAGCTCTTCTATGGGAGCTCAGACTTCAGCTGGGACACATAACGGACCCCCTCCAGTTTGCCTACAGGGAATATCTGGGTATAAAGGATCCCCTACCAGACCCATTGGGTCCACCTGGACGGTTCTGGAGTGAGGATGATGTTTATCAACACCATCGCCTGAGGTCAAGCTTGAAAAGTGGGTGCAGATCCCTCTGTTGTCTGCTGGCTCGTGGACCAACGGGGGGCAGGCAGTACTGGAGCACCTCAAGGAGCTGCTCTGGACTTCCAGGAGTTTTTATGCTTTCTTCTTGGCATGTGGGGCCAGTAACTGAATGAGTTCAGGATCAGACCTTCAGGTTGCTCATTTTTCAGGTAAGAGAGCTGATGATGAACTTTGGACTTTATTGAATAAGATTTCATTTAACTGACTTCTGCTTTCAGCCCAGAGGCTGGAAAGTCTGCACACCGGTCCGGACCACACTGGAGTTAAGGTCGTTCGGTCAGTTCGGTCCTCGGAGGGCCACGATCCAGCGATCCAACACCATCAGTGTATTCCTGCTTCAACACACCTGGATCATACTAAATTAACAGCCTGTCAACTTCTGCAGAATGACTCCGCATCTTGAGTCTATTCACACTACCCAGTCTGAGTCGTGTCTTCTGCCCCCTGGTGGACACCTCGTTTACTACAGTAGTTCTGACACCACATTGTAAGAAATGACACACGTGCTACTTCTTCTTCTTTTGTTTTAAACTTTGTTAAAAGGCCCCTTGTTAGCTAAGTCAGGCTTTAAAGACAAACTGGTTCACTTGTTCACTCTAAATGTGTTTTCTGTGACTTTCAAATACAAATATACCAAATACCAAATATTAAAAACTAAACATTTATATCAGACCTTTTTTCACTGCAATTGCAGTGTGTGAAACCATCAAGCACCAGAACCTCAAATCAAATCCTGCTTAGGGCCCCTTAAAGGCTCGAGCCGGCTCTGTGGATCGGTTTTACAGAGTGAAAACTCCTCAGTGGTGATTATTGACCATCAGTACGATTATGTGGCTGTTATCATAACAAAAGTTTATTCCAGAAGAATTAAAGCCTGTTTCAGAAATCTCAGCATTACTTTCAGAAATAAACTCTTCAAAAGTAGAAACAGCAAACGTTCCTGACCAACATTTGTGATTCTTCTTATGTGAGTAGGTTATATATTTTTGGCCGTAAGCCTTTGACAATCGTCCCAGAGGCAGTGGTTGAGAGAACTGTACCTGCAGCAGGGAGATGACGATGAACACGATGGCCACAGTGTAAAGATTTCCTGGTAACCAGTCTTCCAGAGCTGGAATGCACCCTTTCGTGTAGATATGTTTCTCCCACTCTGTCTGTACAGAAACATCAGCACAGAACACACACCTGGTTTTATCTCCTAATAAAAATAAATCTGTAGATCTGGAAGCATTCGGGCGATGGGAACACTTAACGAAATGGTTTGAAGATTGAAGATGGTTCTGACTGGTGGAAAGTTTCAGGAGCCGAGCCCTCCACCACCTTTAGGGTTGCCATTTCCCTACTCTGACATCAGATGAGATGTTTTGGTGACGTGCAGGGCGCCGTGTGGTAAAATTAAAGACCTCCATGTCATCAAACTGCTGAAAAAAGCGGGTGAAATGGTTTGGTCCCGTCGCAGCGCAGCAGTTTGCTGTTTATTAACCAGTCAGTCACTAAACATGCAGCGCGGCAGGAAAGGACAAGAGATCATGGTTGAACTGAAGCTGTGAGGTGCAGCTGCCGACCCAACGACCCAAGGCAGTGCAAAT
>CM047990.1:31113702-31125447 GCA_026261665.1 Melanotaenia duboulayi | reverse complement strand
GGATGAGGGGGGAACTGCAATTTTTTCACCGCATCAGCTTCACATTTTACCTCCAGGGGTTGCCGCTTGGCCAGAATCCAAACTACCGATCCAGGCTTTCCTCCTGTGCACTGGAGGGTCACCAAAATGGTCGTAAGTGGGTTGACTCTGTCCAAATGAAACCGGACGAGTCCTACCAGCCTTGTCTCTGCTCGCCTGCTAAGAAATGGTTGGTTGTCTAAGAGTGGATTATAGTGAAATATAGCTTTTCAGTGAAACTTCCAGCTTAAACAGATGAGACTCTTTTTAGCTTTATAGGATTCAGAAATCCTTTTCAGCTATATTTTTAAACATTAGTTTAATTAACGCCACAGGTTAATTAACTTCTGTTTTCATTTTGCTCCACACCTTACAAAAAGATTCTGGTTTGAACCTCCCACTTGCATTTTACAATGTTGTTTGATTGATGTTTTTTCCATTTACCCTTTTTGTAAATATCCCTTTGACATTATGCACATTTAATAAATATTCACATTTATTTTAACTGGTCGTTTTTGGTGATTTCTTTCTCTGATTCACGTTTTGGTCCCTTCAAATGAGAACTTTACGTCGTTAGCGTCTTGAGAGTGATTTGATTAACTAGAATTATTAATTAATACAGTTAATTAACCTAAAACTTTAATGGTTCCTATGTTATCATTATAAACAAGCATGGTGGTGCCCTGACTTTACAGATGTTAATATTAATAATTAATATTTTATATTTATTATTACAACTAATGTTTTATTTTAACAATTTTAATATTTGATGATGCTAGATCACTACACTGAGTTCAGTTAATTTAATTTCAATTCATTTCATTTCAATTAGATTCAGTTCAATTCAATTGAACTTTTTTATCCTTGACAGACAGTCCCTCTAAAAAAGAGATTAAAGGATAAACACAATAAAAACCCCACAAGCAACATTCATACCCATACAGGGTGAGTCAGCCACAGACCAGAAAAGAAAAAGTTAGCAGTCGTTAATCAACAGAAGACCTCTGATCCATACAAAGATCTATTTCCCATGATGCTCAGTTTCAACATCTTACATGTTGTTCATGTTCTACTGGAAATAAAATACGGTTTGATGGGATTTGGAAATCACTGCATTCTATTTTATTTTCACACATTTATGACTTTTTGTGAGACAAAAGGGATCAACTGGTTCCAGAACCTGAACCAGAACCCGACTGCAGGTGTGGCTAACTTTTTTTTTTTTTATCAACGGTCACAAACTAAAGTTTTGATTCCATTTTTTACATTTAGTTTTAGATTAAAGGACTGAAATCACGCTGACGGAGCTATTCAGAGCCCTGAGTTTCATCCTGAAAAACCTTAGTAGACCTTGTCAGACCCTTTCCTGTGCAACCAGCTCCCAGTTTGGCTTCAGGAAGCAGACACCCTCTCTACCTTTAAGATCAGACTTCAAACTTTCTTTTATGATAATTCTTGTAGTTAGGTCTGGATTTATGACCCTTACTCATCCTTTTAAGTAATGCTGCTATTGGCTGAGGTTGCTGAGTGGTGTCAACTGCAGCACTGAGCTCTAATAAGATAAGTAGAGACTGAAGTCCTTTATCTGAGGCCATGAGAAGATCACTGGTAACCTTCACCAGCTCTGTCTCTGTGCTACGCTGAGCTCTAAATCCCGAGTGAAACTCTTCAAACTGATTATTTCAGCTCAAAAAGGCACAAGTTGAGTTGAGCTACTTTTTTCAAGATTTAGATTTTATACTTAAGGGGGTGATGGATATAGATTTAACATTCCTGGAACAAGAGCTTGTTTTTAAGTGAATGTTTGGTCAAAGCATGTGATCCTAAATCATTCCAGTAACTTGACTCCTTCACCTTGGCTGCATGGAACCTCAGATCATGTTTTAGATGTTTCCTCCTGGTCTCGCTGTGATTTCTGTTCTAATTTTTCCAACCTTTAAAGAAAAACCTGCCTTCAGATCTCAACCAGTCTTTGGAGTCCACAGTGAAAGTCAAAGCATTGCGTGATGTGTTAAAAGGATCAGGGAGGAAATCCACAGCTTCACTTTAATCTCTTCATCTTCCTCACCCAGAGTCACCTCTTCTGCCTCGGTCTCAGGTGTACTTGTTGACCTGGAGACAGCAGATGTTGAGGTGAAGCTGCTGTGACTTATTAAGTTAAACAGATTCACATCATCTGTGAATTCAGTTTTTCAGTCTGAAGGTGTAAAAATCCTGAATTCACTCCACTTCATTCATCCACCCGAGTCTGGAAGGTCTGACCCCCCAGGGAGCGCCGCGGTTGGTTCCTGCGTCATAGTAACATCATCAGAGTTAATCTGTGCTGTGATCTGATTAACACTGTTGATCTGAGGTAATGACCCACGCTCAGTAAAACAACGGCTGAAAAATGATCCAGAAGTAACAGAAACCAGAAAAAAAAACTGGAACAACAGAGTTGTTTTCTGAAGTAAATAAAATAAAAATAAATACAGTTAAATAGACTAAAATATTATAAATTAATAAATGAAATAACAAAATGAACATAACATAAAAGACTAATTAAAATACTTTATGACAAAAAATTAAGAAATTAAAATCAATAAAGTTGGTTTTTAATATTTCTTGCTGTCCGCAGGTCTTCAGGAATTTTGTTTCTCAAACGTTAACCAGAGTAAAAGAAAGTTCTTTCCTCGTGGATTTAAGTTTTACCTTAGGGAATTATTAGAAGACCCTGTCCTTCAGACCTGAGGGTTCCAGTAGGCTCATAATGTATAAGTAGTTCAGATAAATACTCAGGACTAAGACAATTAACAGCCTTAAAGACCAGTAAAAGAATCTTAAAATCTATTCTGAAACTGACATAAAGCAAAGCCAAAACGTGTTCAATAACAATAACCTTCATTACCAGTAATGAAAACCACAATTATATTCCTGTTGAGCTGATAGAAACGTTTCTGCCATCCATGCTTTAATAACAGATAAACAATTTAAAGTTGGAACAATAAGCTCAGGGTCATCAGCAGACACAGCCACGTAAAGCAGGATGTCATCAGCATAACGGTGTCTCCTGATGGCACTTCCTAGGGGTAACATGTAAATTTAAAAGACCTAACACCAGAATAAATCTTATAACTTTTACCTGAATGAACCTCTATGACCATTTCTAGGAGTAGCATATAGAGTTAAAAAAAAGTACAGGAGCTAAAATCAAACTTTTTGGGATGCCAGAATTAATTTTTATAACGTCCAGCTGTATGGCCCTCCGTGATGCTTTTGAGGGGTAGCATAAAGATAAGAAAGTATAAGACCTACAATCGAACCTTGATGGACACTAGAACTGAATTTATAACTTTTAAAAAACTGGTCGTCTATGACAGTTCCTAAGGGTAACATATAAATATTTAAAAGTTTAGGAACTAAAGCTGAGCCTTGAGGGACACCAGAATTAGTTTTATAACTTTTAGAGGAACAATCCTTCATGACACTTCCTAGGGTAATATATAACACTTTAAAAGCATAGAACCTAAACTCAAACACTGAGGGACACCAGAATTGATTTAATAACTTTTAAATTACTGGTCATCTGACAATTCCTAGGGGTAACATATAAAGATGTAAAAGTATAGAATCTGAATTTGAATCTTTAGTAACACCAGAATTGATTTGAGAATTGTTTGATGAATGATCTTCCATGATACGTCTTACAGGATATGTGTAAATATATATATATATATATAAAAAAACCTGATCAACACCAGAATTGAATTTATAACTTTTAAATGAATAGTCCTTTGTTCCTTGGAGTAATGTATAAAAATTTGGAAGTAAAGTTGAACCTTTATGGACATTACATTACATACATTTTAGAACTTTTAGATGAAGGATTCTCCATGACACCTCCTAGGGATCACATATATAAAAAAAAAATATAGGGACTAAAATTTAACCTTGAGGGACGCCAGAATTATTTTCATCACTTTTGGACCCAGACTGAGGTTTCCCCTTTAGATGTTGGCACATTATAAAGTCATGTAGTTGGTGTCTCTGAAATTAACTTTAGATACTGGCTTATCGTTGTTCAGTGAGGAAGGATTGGCGTTATTCTTCTTCAGGCGGGGCTTTACCGCAGCAGCCTCTACACCTCCCGTACCTTAATCACCTCATGGGCCGGATCACCTACTCAAATGTTCCCCCACAGCCAAAGATGGGTCATGAAAGACAAGTCAGACAGTTTGGGGTCACAACTTTTTATAAGTGGTACACTGTACACAGCAGAGCGACTACAAACTCCAACCAACCCACAAAATCTGACCAAAACAAACAAACAACACAACAATAAGAAAAACAAACATCACGAGCTGGAAAACTACTGAAGAACACACACCGTTACACTGCCCATCAGTGTGTGTTGCTCCTGTTTGAGTCAGAACCGGCGCCACTCTGACACGGAACCAGACGGCCACGGAGGGACGCTTCACCCTGAGCTCGGTCTGCCAGGCTCAGATGCTCAATATGGGAAGTGGAATCAATTTAAAGACGATGGCTGTAAAAGTTGTCCAACTGGTGAGACTCTGCCTGTAACATGAACTGAACATCTGACAGGTGTCAAAGGATCTTTGCAGACCGGAGCTGGTTATGTTTGTTTGGTTTGTTTTTGGGTTTGGCCGTCTGTTTCCATGCCAACTGACCACATCAGAGGTCGGACATTGATGGAGGAGACCAGAGCCCGACCAATACCAGATGTCTACGACACACAAACATCTGGATGTAAACAAACACGTTTGGCAAGAAACTGTGCGCCCTCTGCTGGACAAACTGGAACTGCGACTGGGTCAGACAAGTTGATGTGAGCTGAACTGTGGCAGGTCGTATCGGACGGGCTCGGAGCGCCGTCTGACAGGAACCACAAAGTTGGAGGGAAATTTAACATTTCTGTTTCTGCTGCTCAAAAATAAACTCTGTTCAACATATTTACAAAAGAGACAATATTGACATTAATTGTGTGCATGTGAGTGTGTGTAGGTTTGTGTGTGTTGTAGCATCTATGTGGTGGTGTGTGTTGAGAACATGGAGACGACCACTCCTCTCACTTTCCCTGGTTTTGGGAATGAGATTGTGGTTGACGGCTGTGGGGGCGAGGGGGAAGGGGAGGTCTCAGTCCTCTGTGGGGGCGGAGCTTTCAGGTGGCGGCTTCAGCTGCATCTCCTGCCTCCTCCACCTGGTTGGCCCTCCCCAGAGTCTTGAGTTTAGCTAACATGTCGGCAAAAGTCTCCTTCACACCCTTCTCCAGCAGCCAGCCTTCACTCTCACACTCCGGGTTCTCTGGGTCGGCCATCGTCTCCAGAGTCGTGCTCAGGAACTTCAAACCAGCCACGTCCAACGACTATCACAGAGACACACACACGAAAAACAGTCTGAGTTCACACTCAATGTCTCACCTGTTTTATTGTTCTATGTTTGTGTGGGAGTGAGTGGTCTGTTCCTGCAAAGATCTTTGAAGGATAAAATTAACTCAGCTTTCATTTGAATTCAGCCAATGAGGTGGTCCCAGCTCAGTTTCCACCAGCAGGTCCGGCTTGGAACAGCTCGGTTTAATGCTGTAAACCAATCCAGTCCATTCCACTCCAGGTTTGGATTAAAGTGGATAAAATAAAACAATAAGTGCTTTTATCAAGCCTACAAGCCAGATAGTAAATGATGCGTCAGATATGTAATAGCTTGATGTCACAGTGGAGGAGAAAGGTGGACATCCAGCAGTACGTGTTCTTTTATCACAGCATGTGATTTTTAATTAGAAAAAAAGTTTATTTAAGTATGGAGCTGTTCGAGCTTTCTTCTTATTGCAAAGTTGCACAGGAAGTGATGGTCCTTTCGATCAGTCCGCGGATTGCAGTGTGTCAAGCTCCACCCTTTTGAGTTGGCTTGATAGGATTAGGACTCCAACGGTCCCAAACAGGTGGGACTCAGTATTTTGGCCCCCATCCCAGATTTTGCTTGTGGAAATGCAAAATAATGTGTTTGTACCCGATGGACCTCCTGGTGGAAACGGAGCTTTAGATGTGGTTTGTTTAAAATAATTGCTTGCTGGATGTTGCTGAGCAGACGACAAACAGGTTTAGACTTCATTCACACAAAGATGGAACCGATTCATGTAAAAAAAAACACTGAAAACACTGTAGTTCATATGCTGGGCCTGTGGGTGGCGCTGTGGCACTGCCATAGAAATAAACTATGTCAGTGAATAAGACCATGTCATCATGAAGACAAAATAAGTGGTTTTCACTGAAGTTTTATACTTTTTGGATGTTTTGGTGACATAGAGCCCAAAATGAAAAACCTGAAAAAGCCGCTGTTTCATTTCCATGTTTACAATCCAAACCCGGAACCACTGAGGCCATTCCTCCATCGCTTCCTCAACCTGCATGCACAAATCCCTCCAACACAAGTTTCCATACATGCTTCATGTCTTCTTCTCTGTTGCCATTTCTATGGCAGTGTTAAAGCGCCACCTACAGGCCTGGTATATGTACTGCAGCAATGTCAGTGGTTCAGTTTGGAAACGCATGTTTCTTTAAATTCATGTTTGCGCATGCATTTTATGGGAAAGGTGGGGCTACAGCGTCATTGGTTCATGAAACAGAGGTGTGGGTTGTAAACACTAAAATGAAATGGCTCCTAAAACACCAGTTCCACGTGATTAAAATGACTAAACGATTAAGATACAGACTCTGCGTGGACACAGCCTCAGATTTTTCTCAGGAATCTGGCTCGAGGTCCATTCAGAGGATTCCCCTGACAGACCAGAGGACTTCAACAGAAGTTCAGAGCTGAAACTTCTTCATTTATCCCGTAAATAATTCATGTTCATCCCGTAAAACTTCAGTTCAGTTCCTGCTGAAATGAAAATCAAAGCTGACCGTCAGCCCGGGTTTCAGCCGGAGTTTCAGATCAGAAATTCTTTCAGAATTTTTCCAGGAAATACACGAAAGCAGAAAAACTGAGTTCATCTTCTTCTCGTCATTTCTTTTTAATAAAGCTTTGATTTCTCTAAGACAAACGTAAACCCATTCATGCTCGGTGTAGTAAATTAGCATCAAACGCCTTCAGGATTTGATTTTATATCTTTATATCTAGTGATTATGATTTTATTTTATTTTATTCACCCTTATTTATGTATTTATTTCTATGTTATCATTAATCTTTATATATTTATTGTTATTAATTTTTATGATATCAAATTGTACTTTATTTTGTTTCAGTCTTTCTTTTTGTGTTTTTTTCCCTGTATTTATTTATTCTAAATTATAAGTAAAATTGGGCGATAAGGGGTTAAAAGCTTCATGAAACTTCAGGGTGTGAAAAAAAAATTTATACTTAAAGAGCCAAACCTGAAAAATAAAACCGTATGACTGGACCGATACGTCTGTGCTTTCTATGGAGCTACGATCAGAACTTCTGGAATTTGTATTTCCTGCTTTTTAACTTGTACACATGTACTAGAACTTGTATCTCTGTACTTGTAACTATACCAACGACTAAAGGTAAAAATCTAATCGACAAGTATTAATTAATTCTGTATGTAAGAGAAAACATGTCTGAAATACATCAGTTTTACAAACATTTGCCCCACATTTTAGAACTACTTAAGGACCAATCAGAAATGTCCAATCCCAGTGAGAGCTGAGCAAACCTTAAACTTTCCGACCAGCAGAACTAATCCATTTTTTTATTTTTATTTTATTTGTACCTGTAATTCTTACAGTTACAGATACAGAAATACACGTTACCAAACTTATGTCTCCTTCTCTGGAAGGATTTTGTTGTTTTCCACCATAATAGTGATTTTTTTCACTTCCAACAGACACTTGTGTACAACAATCCACGTGCACTAACCTGAACTCACACACATGAATGCAACAGCTCATGAGATAAAAGTGAGGAAGATGATGATCATGAAGCTCCGCTGGATCGTCTATTCTTTGGTTAATATTAGATTTGGTAAAAACTAACTCAACCAGCTGGTTAAGTCAGCTTGTTCTGACATAAACATCATCATCATCACACACTCAGCCAGCAGCCAATCAGAACCATCACACCTCAGGTGAGTTCCTCAGGTGTCTGAGAGTGATTGAGTTCAGGATGTTGGTTTTAAAGCTATTCGGGTCAAACATGTTGTTTCGACCCAGATTACAGATCTGTTCTTCCTCCCAAGAAAAGTTCCTCATCCTGCTCTTCCCAGAATGCATCCTGCTGCTGCAGGAAGATTAACCCCCTCAGAATAGTTCCTGATCCTCAGTGAGCCTGACCACTGCGCGGCAGATTAAAGCGCTGCAGAGGAATCATACAGCACACACTACCAATCAGAGCTGCACTAATCAATAATCTGTCAATAATCAGCAGCAGCTTGGATTTTCAGAGTTCAAGAAAGCTTCCGTAAAGCTCAGGAGCATCGTTTCATGAGGACTCTGGAGTCTCAGGTGATCGTGACACAGCAGCAACATCAGAGCTAAATCTCATCCGTTATCCTGCTGCCTGACACATGACTGAATATAAATTCAGTGATGTGTTCAGATAAATTCAGATGATNCTAAATCTCATCCGTTATCCTGCTGCCTGTCAGGTCACATGACTGAATTTATCGCTGTGATTGTTTTCGGTTCACAGATTGAGCTCTAAACAAACCAAAAAAAAAAAAAAAAAACATCAAAGTGAAACCAGAGACTAACAATAAAAAGAAATGGTGGGGCTGTTTATACAGAACCAGAACAGAATGATTGACGCTGATGATCTGACCAATGAGGAGCCAGCTGTAGTGATCAGGTGACCATTTGTGTGACTAACAGCTGTATTTCCTGATTTCTATCTTTATGTTCATATTTACCATAAACCCACAGGTGGAATTGACCTTAACATTACACGTGGACCTGTTCCTTTAAGTGACTGAGTGGCTCAGGCTGCATGCTGATTGGCTGAGGTGGGCGGACTCGTACCTCCAGGATGATGGTGATAATGACGACCACTCCAATGCTGGTCATAATGTTGCTGTAGTAAGAGAAGACGGACTCGCGGCAGCCTTGGTTCCAGATGTTGAGCTCCTCGGTGCGATGGTCATAGTCGTAGTGGGCGGAGTTATTGGTCAGGTGGTGCTGAATGCAGGGCCGCGGAGAACCAGGGTTACAGCAGCTGAACGGGACGCTGTCCATCAGGTACTTCCCCTCCACGTTACTAAGGACACGACTACAAGACAAACATCACACATCAGACACTGAAAGACCCTGTGCTGCTACTTAGTGGGGTCCTTCAGGCTTTTCTGGTTTCTCAGACCCCCTCAAACCCTTTAGCTGGAATCAATCTTTCATTCCCCCTGCATGAGCATTCTGAACAGTTTAAAATAGGTTGGGGGGGGGGGTTTGTATGGATGATGTTTTATGTCTTTTTACCTCAAGCCTGTCAAAGAGAAAATTCTGTCACTTGTGAAAAACAAAGGTTTTCTTTTTCTTTTCTTTTCCTTTTCTTTTTTCTTTTCCTTTTCTTTTTTCTTTTCTTTTCTTTTCTTTTCTTTTCTTTTCTTTTCTTTTCTTCCCTAGATCCCCTCAAGCCTTTTCGGTCCCTCAGAACACTTCGGGCCCTTTAGACTTCTCACATTCTTTAGGTCCCTCCCCCTCCTACAAAGAAATCACATTCAGCAGCGAAGATATAGAAAAGAAAAGAGTAGCTTCAGCTTCTCTGCAGACACTGATCGTGGGGTTTAGAAATCTGATGTAGAACTTTTATTGATGAGTAAAAATTTTTCATCGTCCTTAATAATGTGTACACGTGTTTATCATGGCTGCCTCGAGTCTGTTTATGAGTGTCTTCCAAAATTAATGTTACGAGTTTGTAAGCTGCAATGTGTGAGCAAAGATGGATTTATACTTGCGCGGCGTCTGCGAGCGGTTGGTTACGGTGTAGCTGACGCTGGTGAGTTTGCTCTCACACTCGTGCATCATTTTGGTGTCAGTTTCTCCTCATAATCTGAAGGTGGCAGCAGGGGTGGTATCGGCCAGTAAACTCACCTGGTCGGAGTTCTTTTGATGATTCACTTCAGTTTGGTGGTATTTTCTGTTTTAAAACAACAATGACGTCCACTATGGTTCAGTGTCTTTATTAGCTTGTGGAAAAAAAATGAAGAAATAATTCGATCAGTCTCTCATCAACTTGCTCCACTGGTTATTGTTTTTAAACATGGTGGTTACCACACAAATTCACAGAGAATATCCAGATATCCGGCAACATGTGATCCCAAACGGACCAATCACAAGGGAGTACCTCCGCATAACCGTCTGCGAAGCAGGGGTGCACGTCAGGTCTGGAAGAGCTACGCCGAGCTACGCCGCGCCTATAGCAGTGATGCAGACGCCGCACGAGTATAAATCCACTTTAACCAGTAGGGGGAGTGTAGAGACCAAACTGACCGGATGTAAGGTCAGAGGGTCTAGACGAGACATAGCATGTTTGGCTCAGGAGCCTTTAAAACAGCTTCACTGGTTTTTCTATGTAATCCTCAAAATCAACCAAACACTAACCTCCTCTATTCTCATCTTGTAAATCATTTCGTTTACACTACACAAATTCAGCAACTTCCATACCTCTAAAATTTTCAACAATCATGTAGCTTAAATTGACAGCAATGTCCAATCAAGAGCAGCCAAAGATCAACAAGTGATTATAAAGTTCTATATCTGAAAAGAACAAAAATAATGTCCTTGAGAAGACTGGACCTTCTTCCATTCTGGAGTTGCTCCCTGTGAGAGGTGCCGAACAGGTGTGGGCATACTCCTACAAAATTTCCCTCCGACATGGATTGCTCATAAAGGACATCATATTAAAGCACAAGAGTGTCCACAAGTGCACTTGGCACCAGGACACTCTAGGATGCAGTTTGATGATTGACTTTGCAGTCGTATTGTTGGACTTGCAGGCGCATGTTTGGGACACTCAGGCAAAGAGAGGGGTGGAGCTGACAACTGATCACCACCTGGTGGTGGGTTGGCTCAGATGGTGGGGGAGGATGCCGATCAGGCCTGGCAGACCCAAACATGTTCTGAGAGTCTGCTGTGAACACCTGGCGGAGTGCCCCATCAGAAAGAGCTTCAACTGCCACTTCCAACAGATCTTTGACCATGTCCCGAGTGAGGCAGGAGACAGACTATGTTATGCACTACGTCGAGGCAGCCAACAGGAGCTATGGCCATAAAATTGTCATGCCTGTTGCAGCAGTAATCACCAAACTCATAGGTGGACACCAGCAGTGCAGGATGCCATGAACTGAAGGAGTCCCATTGGGCCTTTTTGCCCTGTGGGACTCAGGGAGCAGCTGAGTGGTATCGTCAGACTAAACGGAATGTGGCTTCGACAGTCGCTAAGGCAAAAACATAGGCATGGGAGGAGTTCGGAGAGGCCATGGAGACTTCTGGACGGTTTTGAGGAGATTCTGCTGATGAAGCAGTACTTCAGGAATACTTTGAAGACCTCCTCAATTTCTCCAACACGTCTTCCGATGAGAAAGCAGAATCTGGGGACCTGGGGGTGGGGCTCTGGGAGTATGGCATACCAGATCCCTTGTACGAGTTGCACAAGCTGTCCGGTCCCTGTACGACCAGTACCATAGCTTGGGCCACATTGCCAACAGTAAATCAATTTCATTTCAACTTTGGGTTGGACTTAGCCAAGGCTGCCCTTTGTCACCAATTACAATATTTAATA
>CM047990.1:31038327-31051976 GCA_026261665.1 Melanotaenia duboulayi | reverse complement strand
AGTCCAACTATATCTAGCCGGAACCGCTGCTCAGCCTTGCGCACCAGCTCGAGCTCCTTCCCCGCCAGAGATCTGACGTTTCATGTCCCTAGAGCTAGCTTTTGCAGCCGAGGATCACTGTGACCACTGTGCACACTTCAGAAAACAGCCATCAGAATAGTTCATCTGTGTAGATGTGCATGTATGATGGGTGTATGCATGGTGAGTAGAGATTTATTCATAGACTATAAATCCATTTTGTGCATAAGTATATATGTAGACATAGTTATAAATCTATGTATGTATTATGTTTGGACATGTCTGGAATAAACCAATCAATCAAAAACATGACAAAACATCGTGATAACATCATCAAATGCCAAACATAATAAGACATGATGACATCATCAAGGAAATGAAAGTGAGTCTGTAAGTCAACGTGTTTTAGCGTGTGACCGTCTGGGCTGCTGAGGGACACCTGTCTCTGTCCTCTCACCTGCACACGGCAGCGAGTACCCGACCACGGGGTGATGAACAAACTGTCGCTCATTCAGGCGTGTCCGGCAGTAACGATGGAAACAGTCCAGACAGATCACATGACGCTCTGAACACTGGAAGACCAGGACCATGTCCCTGAAAATGGGGGAGAAGACACCTCACTACACCTGAGTGTGATGTCATCATCTTCTTCATCTGCATGTGTGTGTGTTACATGATCTCGGTGCAGGCGATGCAGGGCACGTCTCTGCTGTTGGTCATAAGGAGGTCGAGAGCCACGGAGACGTCGTCGTCTGATGTCGGATGAGATGCACACTTCATGTAGAACTCCTGCACAAACACACACACACACACACACATCAGGTTTCTCTGATAAACACAGGTATGTGCGTCACATGCACAGGTTTCTCTGACATCAAAACTTACAAAGATTGTTCTAGTAATCAATAATTATTCTGCTAATTATTGGTGAAATGACCTGATCACTAATTTTCCAACAGAAATACCAAAAACAATATGAAGTTCCTGGAGTACGCAGTGATGTCAAGTGTGACGCTTTCCTCTGATTGGTTACTAAACATTATAGTCCGTCCACTTACCGCTTCTTTGCCATGACAACCATCAGATTGACAGATACCATGGATACGTCCAGGCTGAAGGACATCGTCCCAGCAGGACGGCCCCTGAGAGACACAGTCCACCATGATGAACAGCGCCACCGCTGGCAGCACACAGTCATTACAGCACCACCGCTGCTACATACACCAACACTTAAGTACACTTAAAATACACAGAAAGTAAATGTAAAGTACACGTGAGGTAAACATGAAGTGTACTTTATGTATTTATGTTTACTGATAATAACATGTAGTCCACACAAAGTAAATTAAGCACACATAAAGTAAGCAAAGTTAAAACAAAGCACACATGAACCAAACATGAAGGAAACAATATACATGAGGTAAATAAAAAGTACAAATGAACTACATATTAAGTACACATGGAGTACATATGAAATAACGGGAAGTGCACATGAAGTACAAAGTAAAAATTTTACATATAAATTTGGCATAAATTAAACATGAAGTGCTGCTCTCACCCTGCTGAGCGTCAGCGTCGTCTGTTTGCAGCTTCGACAACGAACTCGTAGTTTTCCAGGTTGTATCGATCCGCATCTCTTACAGTACACAAAGAAAGTACTGCTGGTACGCACACCTGTACACACAAAGCACAGAATATACACAGTACTGACATACAGCAGGTACACTCAGTTTAACGTCCTGATCCAGACCAGTCCTCATGTCTTCGTCTCTGACCTGGTTATAATCTTTTAAAATCTTGTTCTACATCTTTCTGAAGGTGTTTTATTTGGACATTTTTTCTAGTACCGGACCAGTTCCAGTCTAGTCCTGATACTGGACCATTTTCAGAGGAGCTTAACTCTGACCAATGAAATTTAGTAAAGAACCAGTTTAAAGAAAAAATAATTAAAGGACTGAGGTGAAACAATCACCATTCTGAGCTGCTGCCGCCTCCTCTACTCCTCTTCCTCCTTCATCCAGGATCACGGCAAGTCCAGAGGAGGTGGTGAGGAGACGGGAGGAGCTGAGGTCCAGCCTGGTCAGACTGTCCCGCTCCTCTGTGCCTCGAGCCAGACGCTCCTGCAGGAGAAGGAGCTGGGAGGAGGAGGACCCTGTAGGAGGGAGGACCACATGGACGGTGCTCTGCTCTGGGAGGTCACAGCCCTGAGAGGAGGAGGAGGAGTGAGAGGAGGATATAGACGTCAGGGGAGATTTACCTGTGAGGACCTCACCTGCAGAGAGGAGGAGTTCTGCAGTTCCCTCCCAGCAAACAGAACCCGGAGCTGCTCCGGACGGACTCCCTGCTGACTCCCCACCACCTCCTTCAGCTCAGCCACACTCGCCTCCTCCTGCAGCTCCACGGCTACACCAGGGCCCAGGTTGTAGCGCACAAACACTGAGGACACACATGAGAGGGCCACTGTGTTGAGCAGCTCAGACTTTTCAGCCAATTGTATTGAATAAACTGATTGATTGATTGATTGTGCTTGAGTTTTAGGTTGTTGCAGCAGCAGTTTTATTGGTTTGTTTTTATCACAACTCAAAATGTGGGGTTACAGCAGAAGACAAATGAAAACAAGAAGCAGAAACGCACTAAAATAAAACCTTAAAACAAACCAACCGGACTTCCGGCGCGGAATAAGGTTGGTTAGGAAGAAGAAAAAACTACGCTTGTAGCCTCGGGACAACTTGAACTTGAACTATAGATTTGAAAAGAGAAATGAGTTTGTTTTGAACCGGAGTAAACTGACCCAACGTTACCGAACCGGGTTGAAATGATCAGAATGGCTAATCACAGACTGATTGATCATATTGTGGATTCTCTATCAGCTCACAGTTTGGACCGGACGTTACTTCAACGTCAGAATCGGTCCAGAACTCACCGATCATCTGTCTCCTCGTCCTTCATGTGTGTTTACAAGCTGTTACCGCGATGCACTCTGGGAGCTGTAGTCCCGCTGCGTGTTTGGTACGTTTCAGTCGTTGGCCAGCCGAACTACGGAGCGTGATGATGTCACAGACCAATCCCGGAAGTAAAGGTGATGCCGGCCAGTTTCCGGCGTCCTCCGTTTTTTTGTCCCCCGCTCGAACTCCAAATGGAAAAAACAGAACACAGGACACAAAAGGAAACAGTAACAACCATAATAAACAAATAAATAAACAAACAAACAAACAAATAAATAAATAGGATTTAAATCAAATCAAATGTTAATTATGGAGCGTTTTTCATGCACAAAGGAACACAAAGTGTTGTACATAATAAAAACAAATTCATCATATTAAAAACAAAATTTAAAAGCCTTCACACATCAAAGAATATAACAGAAAATAAAAAGGCACACCTCATTGTAGTACACACACAATCACACACATACTCACACACATACAAACAAAGTGGATGTACACTCCCTCCATCCACCCGTACCAAAGTCTGTATAAACATGAGCTCCCATCACTAATAACTGTCTCTGAACTGAATGTAAGTATAAAAGTCATAATAAAATGAAAATATCTGGCTTGATGCTGCTGTGAGGAAGTAAAGGACCAATAAAATAAAAGAATACACAAATTAAACAAGTCGTTATTTTTATTAATAATGTTTTTCCATCAGTTGTTTAGTTCGGATGATCCTGCATTGTCAGGCTTTAATCGCTGCTGCACCCACTTACAAGCCATTGATAATGAGAAAAACTTCTGTGAGCCAAAAATATAAATGATTCAATGTTTCGTCAGCATTATTGGCCCTTTAACTTTGCACAGTCGACACATCTGGTGGTTTTATGGCTTTTAAGTCCTCTTTATAAAATGTAAACAGTCTGAACAGACAAACATCACCATGCAGGTGTTGGTGAAATGATACTGGAAAAATGCTGCATTATGATAACACAAAACATGGTAGTATTGATGTAGAGCGACACAGAAGTATAATACATGCTGCATTCACTTGTACTTGGACATCCAAATTTTGCCCAAGCAAAGTCCGTTAACACTGGATATTTGTTAGAATCTGACCGTCTATACTTGGGGTGGCTCCTGGGACTCGTCAGATTTAACCACGAGTCCTGGATTCAGCGTTCTTTTGAACCAAACATCAGTAAAAATTTGTTTTCTTGTTGATCGTTCAGAGGCTACACAGCCCCTCTTTTATTTCCGGCTGTGTGGACACTGATTTTGATCTGAGAAAAACTTTGGACGAACGACGGATTTTCAATTTCATCACTTTGATGTGTGGTGCTGGTTCACATCTGATAGTGGGTCTGGTCACATTTAGCAGTGGGATATCATCCCAGTCCTCAACCAGGAGTTGATGAAGGTCAACCAGCTGGTTGTGTTGGTCATTCTGGTGTGAAGAGGCTCACCAAGCTGCTCCAGCTGGGTCGAGGTACGGACGATGCTCACAGGGAGGGATCCGGTTCTGTCTGGAAGTCAGAAGGAAAACACTTGTCACTAAATCTGGTCAGAACTGAACGTGGTGTGCAGGTAACACGTTGTCAGTCATGTGAAATATGATGTCAGAACCTCATAACCTCATTTAAATGGCAAAGTGAGGGTTAACTTTTGGTTTCAGTGTGTGTGACCATTCAGAGGCTCCATTAGAATATGAATCAGCTGCTGCCGGGCGGAAAACACCCGACACAAAAGCCTCTCTCACTTTGACAGTCTGCTTCACCCCCAACCCCCCCCACCTGGACTTCCTGAAACAAGCTGTCCTCCTTAATGAAGACAATCTCCCATTCTTCCTCCTGAAAGACGCTCCGAGGACTCCGAGGCTGCTGAGCACAGAGACAAAGACACCGTGAGGAGGCGGGGGAGCAGCCTGACCTCCTCTTTTACACAACATGGAGGTCTGGACTCGACCCAAAACACCCAGAGCTGATCCAGAACCCCTGAAAGACGGGACTGTGGGAGAAAGTTTGAAACGGGAGAAAACTGCAGCAGAAAGAACGGATTCAGGACGACCCGTCTTCTTTCCAACGGACCCGAGATCAGTGGACACTTTGGGTGTGATAGTCTTTTAATAAAAACTGGTTCTGTAGACCAAACCGTGTCAGACCACATTGAGACAAACTTCGAGGTTGCACCATTTCCACCGTTAACTCCATCCATCAGAGTCCTCTTAATCTTGTTCTGATGTACAGAAGATTTTAGCTTTTGTCTGGTCAGTACTACATGAGTAGCTACGGCCAGGAAGTCATGTAATGCATCTTTAACCAGATTTATAAAAATTCATCTCTATTTTCTGCCGTAGAGAGCAGCTACCTGAGCTTTACTCACACAGGTTGCTCATCTTGTTGACGGAGCAACGGCTTAATTGCGAGCAACACGAAACAATGTTCAGAAGAGGCTTCCTAGTTTAACCTAGTTTAACCTAGTTTAACCCGCTGGTACCAGACATCCCGAGAGTGGGACAGGATAAATAAATAAATGTTTTACTCTGTCTCCCTTCCAAGTACCTACACATGTTATACACGTGTTATACACGTGTATAACATGTGTAGGTACCTAGTGATATAACAATACTACTCAATTCAGTCCCACAAAGGCTGCAGTCCGGCAGGTTTTCAATGCTTCCCTGCTCCAACACACCTGACTCAAATTAACGAGTCATTGTGCTTTCTTCCAGACATAACCATGTTTTCATGTGTGAGTGGATCCAGTGGCCTCAGGTGCAGCGATGCCTGCACCACAGGTGACTACTTCAACATCGCCTCTATGTGTGCTGTCTTCTTCTATGGTCCTTTTAAGTCGTAACTTATCCCAATCAAACTCCTACCAAACAACGCTGGTACTGCAGTTTTAAAGCTTCACATTCAGTTGTTTGTCCATTCAGAGACACCGTAGTAAAAATGGTGGCACAAATATGGCAGTTGCCATGTATGTAGACCCACAGCAGGCTCATTCTACGACAATAAAAACATTTTAGGGAAGAAATTCGTCCAATAGAAAGACAGTTTTTAATGACACATAATATTTTTGACCTTTGATTTTACTTGGAATTAAATGAACCACATCAGGCTGGTTTATTTATCTGCTAGATTCTTATGTTCATGTAAATGATGAGTCTTCCTCACACACCAGAGTAAGTCATGGAGTTCCTCAGGGTTCTGTACTTGAATCCATACTTTTCACATTATACATGCTTCCCCTAGGTCATATCATTAGACAGCATGATGGTAAAAACTTTCATTGCTGTGCAGATGAGACTGAGCGAAACCAATCAGTTGGTCAGATTTAAAGACAAAAAGACCTGGATGACTCTGAATTTACTCCTTTTACATTCAGATAATGCCGAGATTGTTGTCTGGACCAGAAAAACTCAGGCAAAATTGTCTAGCTACGTAATTACTCTGGATGGAATAAACTTGGCAGCTACAGTGAAAAACCTTAGAATTTTTCTGGGCCAGGATCTGTCCTCTGACTCACCTATCAAGCAGGTTTCTTCTTCCTCCTACATAATATTCCTAAAATGAGGAGCATCCTGTCTCAGAATGATGCTGAAAACTAGCACATGGATGTGTTTCTTCCAGATTGGACGACTGTAATTCCTGATTATTGTTCTGAAAATTCTCCATCTGATCCAAATGCTGCAGCGAAGGTTCTGATAAGATATTTCTCCGGTTTTTCTTCTCTTATTTGACTCCCTGTCAAAACCAGAACAGATTTTAAAATTATTCCCCTAACACATAAACCTCATAGTTACCACACTCCATTAGATTTTAAAGATCTCAGAGATCCAGATTTTCCAAGAAAGACCAAACAAACAAAAAATGATCATGTAAACATGAAAACAAACAAATAAACAAACCCAGCTAAATAAACTGAGGAGGAGCTCGGTCTGAAACCTCTGAGGACCTGATCTGAGATCAGCTGCTGCTCAATGTTAATGTGACCTTCTGAGAGAAGGTCACATGACTCAGGGAACAGTTCTGTCGTTTGTTCCCACCAATCGGAACACGGAGTGGGAAGAGAGATCCACAGATTTTAATAGTTCCACAAATTCCTCCATGAACACAAACTGACCTTCAGGACTCCTCTGGACCACCTAGGGTCCTTCTGGAATGCTCCTCAGACCCTGCTGGTCCTGGTGGACGACCTGAAGGTTTAACTCGTGTTCTCCATCTAGCTGCAGATGTGGGGACGTGTTTCTATTGATTGATCAGTTAGGGATTGATTGTTTGATCAGATCCAAACGGATGAAGCTCAGGAGATGAAAGTCATGTCAGTTGTCAGAGAAACAACTGAACTCTGTTCTAATCACACACACACACACACACACACACTTGTGTTGTATCAGAGGGGTCATTGTTTTACTGGTAACAATCAGTCTGGTCTCTGGTCACGTGACCCTGTCAGCTGACAGGAGTTGTGTTAATTTGTCCTCAGTCTTGTCTGGCAGGTGGAACACACCTGTCCACTGCACCTGTTGCAGGTTTGTCTTTGATTTGAGCTTGTTCAGAAACCACCAGCAGAGCTGCCAGGTTCTGGACTCTGGGTCTTGGCTGTGTCCTTCATGTGGACCAGGAGTAACGAAGCAGTGAGATGACAGCAATAAAAATGAAACGTTAATAGTTTAGTGTTCATCACAACTTCACACGAGGGCAGGGGACTTAGACGGGGTGGGATGACTGATGGATTAATGAATGATGGAGTAATGAAACAACATGATGAAAAAGGATGGACAGACTGACAGATGGATTGAGGTCCTGCCTGTTGTTTCGGACTTGTGTTTCTTGGACTGTATTCGGACTATTCTGACTTCTTGGACTACATGTGGACTCTGGAGTGAACTTGAACACTTTGGACTGTTGACTTTATTTGGACAGGTTTTGGACAACACAAGGACTATTTGGACTGAGTTTTTTTCCTTTGGACTGTATTTGGCCTGTGTTTGCTCTATGTAGACCGTTTTTGGACTTATTGGACCATGTTTGGACCATATTCGGACGGTATGTGGACTCTGCTGCCTTTCTTCAGTCAGGTTTGCTGACTCATCAAACATGACTGCTGCAGTTATTTGGAGTTTGATGTCCTGCTCATTACACACAGAGCAGCAGCAAACTATAAAAACCATCCAAGCTGAGTGTGTGTGCGCGCGTGCGCGTATCTAACAGGTGACCTGTGGAGGTAATGTCTCTGTTTTCCTCTTCCATCACCCCAACAGGACGTCATCTTGCAGACTGAGACCGGAAGCTGTGCTCTGGTTCTGGAAAGACTCTGGTGCTTTTGTTCTTAAAGTCCGTGCCTTTATCTGCGCGCGTGCGTGCGTGCGGAGAGACGGAGCCGCTGTTGGCCGACAGAGAGCCACTGAGCGCCGGGGAGTTGTGGAACAGAGCCCCCTTGTTCCTCTGATTCGGATCACTGCAAGCAGCCCCAGGACCGGGTCTGGATCTGCGTTCAGGTCCACTTTGCCGCTGCAGTTCGTTGTGTTTGGCGGATCATGGTGGAGGAGATGGAGGGGAAGGAGAAACCCAGACCCGGTCCGGATTATCTGTTGCAGCTCATTAACGACAAGAAGCTGATGAGCAGCCTGCCGAACTTCTGCGGCATCTTCCAGCATCTGGAGAGACTTCTGGACGAGGGTGAGACACCGGACCGCCTGTCGGTCCACTTCTGTGTCCTATTAGGAAATAAATAAACAAATAAATAACATTAAAAGAAATACATAATTTAAAGAAAGTTCCGGATCCGGTCCAGATGGACTGCATTTTCATCAAAGTAAAAACATTCATTACATTTAATGAACAAATAATTTTAACTTCATCTCAGTTTCAGCATCTGATCATTAAATCACTGAAGGAGATTCAGAATCTGTAGAGGAGGAGGAGGAGGGAGAGGAGGAGGAAGATGTCTGTTCAGAACCAGAACATGTGGTTCTGGAAACACCTGTGGAGACATTTAAATCTGAGAGGAGGTGTCAACTCAGTAAAAAATAAATGAAAAAAAAAAGTTTGTTTCATATTTTAAACAAAACAACGTGTTTGTGTTGATTTAGCTGAAAAGATCTGAAATAAATAAACATGTAAACAGAGCTGCTGCTCCGTGCACCTGCACGCCTACCAGTGTCTGTCTGCACACACAAGCGGAAAACATGAACAGAACCACTGAACATCTTTATTCATTGCATAGTGAAATGTGTTCCCTATCCACGTGTTTGTATACACTCCCTAATGCCTGGACTCAACACCTGGACGGTCTGTGGTGCAACATGGCGGTGGTGGATGAACAAGACTGGATTCAGGTCTGATGAATGTGTAGGCCCGTCCACAGCATCGATACCTTCGTCATGCAGGAACTGCTGACTCATTCCTGTCACATGAGGCCGAGCATTGTCCTGCATCAGAAGCAACCAGGTCCCACTGCATCTGGTCTTACATTGGGTCTGAAGATCTCATCCCGGTACCTAATGGCAGTCAGGGTACCTCTGGCTAGCACATGGAGGTTTGTGTGGCCCTCCAAGGATATGCCTCTCCAGACCATCACTGATCCACTGCCAACCTGCTCACGCTGGAGGATGTTGCAGGCAGCAGAATGTTCTCCACAGCATCTCCAGACTGTCTCACGTCTGTCACACGTACACACTGTGAACCTGCTTTCATGAAGAGCATAGGGAGCCTATGACCAATCAACCAATCAGCCAATCCTGGTGTTCTCTGGAAAATGCCAGTCAAGCTGCATGGTGTTGGGCTGTGAGCACAGGCCCCACTGGTGGATGTGGGGCGTTCTGAGTTTGGGTTCTGCCTGAAGTTCTGTTAGTAATGTGTTTTATTTGGTTCATGTTGACTTTGAGAAATGTAAAACGTTTCAGTTTGGAACCGATCACTGGTGGAATTTATTGCTGCGAGCTTAACCAGAGCAGCTGGTTAAACATCTCTGGTACTGATGATGAAGCTGGTGATGTTCGGAAACTCTCACATCAGGATGGTCTGCCTCACTAACCTGTGTGTGTGTTTCAGAGATCAGCCGGGTGAGGAAGGACATGTACTTTGACACACTGAGTGGCTCAGAGAGGAGTAGCGAGCTCCCAGATGCTGTTGGTCCGGCCGTCCAGCTGCAGGAGAAACTCTTCGTCCCCGTGAAGGAACATCCTGACGTACGTCTCAGTGTGTGTTGTTTCTGTTGGGGTCCTCACAAAGATAGAATCACACACCTCAGAGAGAGAGCGACCACCAGTGTGAGAACACCTGCAGTTCTGCAGAGATACAACTACGATAAAAGGTGTCTGATTTAACCTGTTAGATCACCATGGTAACTGGTGCTGAGCTCGTCACCACAGTAACTGTTGATGAACCCGTTACCATGGTGATTAGTGTTGAACTCATTACCATAGTAACTGTTGATGAACTTGTCACCTTAGTAAATAGTGTTAAGTCATCACCATGGTAACTGGTGTTGAACTTATCACCAGGGAAACTCACACTGACATCATCACCATAGCAGCTGACAATGAACTTGACACCATGGTAACTAATGCTGAATTCATTGCCACGGTAACTGACGTTAAACTCATCTACAATATTTAATCCATGCAAATTATAATCTGAACTTTAAATCAGATGTTCGCAACAGAACTCAGAGTTGAACTGATTCCGATTCATCACATAAACATGTGTCGAACCCTCGTTGTTCTACTGAAGAAGGTTTGAGTTGCAGTAAAACAACGGAGGATGAGCACCGCGTTACCATAGAAACCATGCTTTTTATGTAGCATTTCAAAATGAGCTGGACATGTTTTTATGTCCGGTTCCGTTGATCCAGATAAGTAGAAGACTACCCGGCTGTGTGGAACTGATGTATGGCCCAGTCTGTACTGTGTGTGTGTGTGTGTGTCTTGAAGCTAGTACCACAGCCCCAGTCTGTGAATTCACCTGTTCTCAGTGTGGATCACAGATTGGACTTTACAGCCAGAGAAAGACAAAAGCCAAATAGAGGCAGGATTGTCATCACGGCCACGACGGACGCCATAAGGAAAAGAAGTGTGTGTCTTGTTGTTTAGGTGTAGTGATGTCACTGCAATCATTAAGTCACAGCAGAAAACTGTAAATTCCTAAAACCCAATCAACACCTCGCTGACGGATCAGAGACGCTGCTGGAGACTCCTCCTCTTTCTCCACATTCCGGCGTTTTCAAACGTTAACTTGTACAACCGACTGTGTGGCTGGTTGTCATGGTAACAGATTTCTCTCTGTGTGTCAGTTTAACTTTGTGGGGAGGATTCTGGGCCCTCGCGGTCTGACGGCGAAGCAGCTGGAGGCTGAAACTGGATGTAAGATCATGGTGAGGGGGCGGGGCTCCATGAGAGACAGGAAGAAGGTAACGCACACACAGAACCACACAGAACCAGAGAGCCTATCTGAGCTGCTGTTAGGTCACATCATATCACAGACTCTCATTATCAGCTGTTCATAGAAAGACTTCTGAACTCAGCTGATGATAAATTCCACATTCCACCCTCGTTGATGCTCATTTACATTCATAAATGCCTTAAGTAGCCAGATTTGGAAGCAGTAATGGTCAGAAACTGTTGTTTACAGAATAAACTGACAGAAAGAACAAATAAAGTTTTACTGAAACAACAATGGACCTGTAACCAAGCTTCTTCAGTTCCCACCAAACAAAGGAATGTTCCGGGATGCTCCCTGATTGTTGGTTGAGGGTTTCTGCAACATCAGCTGTGACGCTCAAGCGTTCCCTGCACAATGACAATTAAAGGTTTTTTAAACATTCTGTGAACATTCGATGAAGGTCACACTTTGCTTTCGGAGAAGATTCCTTCGATGGTTGCTGAAACATGGCTGCGACGCTCTGCAAGCATTGCCTCTATGTCAACTGGGAAAGATTGCACCTAACCCTCAGGAAACATTATGCCAATGTTCGCTGTAGCAACGTTAGCTGTGACGCTAAGCATTATTTTCTAAATGTTCTGTCAACATTCGCTGAAGGTTGCATCTAACCTTTCTGCATAACATTTCTATCCTGGTCCAGGTCCAGAACCTTTCAGGAAGAAAAGCTATGTGCTGCTAAATGAACCTAAATAAATATGATCATTTTTCTTTAGTAGCTCAAATCACCCTTGAAACATGAGATTAACGTCGGACAGAATGACGATCCAGTAGAAAGGTTGGATCCACTGACTCTCTGCTGTTGTTATGTGTGAAAACGAAACCAGGGAAAATGCTGAAGAGGAGGAAGAATGTCAGACATTTCAGGTCAAACTGCTGCAAAAACAACCAAATGTTTTCGTTTCTGAGGGCCATGCTAACGAGGTTAGCCACCTGCTACGCTAACAGAGACACATGAGACAGAAGGAGCAGCAGGAGACCAACACGACCCAGATGGAGGAAGAGGAGGTTCTGCTGGGGTTTGTTGTTTCTGTGCTGACGTCCTGCTGGAGCACCAGTGATTTATTATCACAGATCATCTCTGTGTTGCAGCTCAGACTTCACGTCCTGTTCTGGCTTTTAACATGGCGGTCACCTGAACTCCTCCCCCAGATTGTAATGGAAGAGGTTCTAGATGTAGACCATGAGTCTATGGTTCTAGATGTAGACCATGTCAGTGCTGATCTGGAGACAGTTATTAGTCTTGAAACACAGAGAACTGGTTCTAGGAACTGGATCTGTGGCCCGCTGCCTCAGGATGGTGGGTTGAAGTGAAGATCTGGTTGGTTTTCTGAGATTAAAAAACTTCTTATGAATTAGTATTTTGTAAATATAACCAAACAAACCGGACTGAGACAAGTCCTGGTATCTATGAAACTATCCAGGTAAGACTGGGCCTAAATGGACCAGAACTGGAACCACTTTAGTCAAAACAGGCATTCACACCTGCTAACGCACCTGTTTGGTTTCGGAGACTTATAAACTGCATCAGAGTGGTTCCCCCACCACGCTGGAAACCAGGTCCTCAGAGCTGATCCAGAACCAGCTTCCAGATCCAGACCATGTAGACCATGGAACCCCTAAGAGACACCATCTGGTAGCATATTTGGCCTCCTGGTAGCTTTCAGTCTGGTCCATAACCAACGTGTATTTGTCTCCACCTGTATGTCCTCCCCATTTGTCTCTACCTGTTCATCTTTACCTGTTTGTCTCCATCTGTCTCAACTTGTCTGTCTCCACCTGCTATCTCCCTGTTAATCTCCACCCGTCTGTCTCCACTCCTCTGTCACCATCTTTTATCTCCACCCATGTGTCTCCACTTACCTGCCTCCATCCGTCTGTCTTCATCTATTTGTGTCTGTCTCCTTTTGTCTCATTTGTTTGTCTCCGCTCGTCTTTTTCCACCTATCTATCCCCACACGTGTCTCCCTCGTTTGTCTCCATCTGTCTGTCTCCACCCACCTGTCTCCATCTTTCTGCCTCCACCTGATTCCATTCATTTATCTCCCCCCATCTGTCTTTACTCATTTGAACAGGAGGAACAGAACCGGGGGAAGCCGAACTGGGAGCATCTTGGTGAGGAGCTTCATGTCCTCATCACGGTGGAGGACACTCAGAACCGCGCCGACATCAAACTCAAACGAGCGGTGGACGAAGTCACCAAGCTGCTGGTTCCTGCCGTGAGTTTACCTTAATTTACCTGTGTTTACCG
>CM047990.1:30973828-30990485 GCA_026261665.1 Melanotaenia duboulayi | reverse complement strand
ATGTACCATTATAAATATAAAAGATATATCTAACAACAGGAAAGCTAAATCTCTATAAATAAAAACAACAAAACATTTAAACAGACATACAATGCTATATTTAAATAAACATAAGCAGATACATAGATAAATGAAGAAAAGTTCCCTGAAGGAGCCAAGGATACCGATGCCCATACTGCTGAGCTCGGTTAACGGCTGTCAGCCTTTGTCGGCAGGTCAACGAAGCTAACAGTGCTAACTCCTTAGCTAACATGTCGAATTTAAAAAGAACCGTTAAGTAGCCAAGTGTGGCTTAACTCACCGTGTGCCTTTACCGCGGAACCTCGACTTAGATGTCATAAATGGCCTGAGTTGATTCCGTGAGCGGTCAGACTAAAAACTGTCCGTTCAATGCCGGTGTTTCACACCAGCTGCTAACCCAATGTCACGAACGCGTCACGTAAGGGAAAAAGAAAACGCAAATGGCCGCCAGAAAACTCGCGAGAACTTGAAGCAACATCTCGTTGGGGTGTGACGGAGTGACGCTGCCCCCTGGTGCCACAAAGAGAACGTTTATTTCAGACATAGACTGTAAAAAGAATTTCAGACAACTTCATTAATCCGTTTGGGAGGTTCCATCAGAGGAATTGAACATGTAAGACAAAATAGAGAAACTAGTTCAAGTAAGAAAAAATAACTAATAATGAGAACACGACAAAGATTAATAGATATTTTTGTCTATTGAGATTTACAGGATTCGCACATTCATATGGAAATTTAAAATATGTAAAAGGACATATATTCATGTTCATCGTGTAAAATTTTTCTAATATTTAAAATGACTAATATCTCGTTCAACTTTTAACTTTGGTCACAAAGGGAAGTAAGTGAAGTGAATGAACTCAGCTCACGTTTCAGTCACTTTTGGATTATTTCAGAGCAGGTTTTGATTTAACAAAATCAAAGAACTTCACCTATTGTGGACATTATGGTTCTGTATTGACTCCAGTTCTGCTATCTTTGGATTAAATTTACAAATAACGAACTAGGACAATTTGTCTGCAGATTACTCAGAAATGTCAGAGTCTGACAAAACTTTTCCTCATTCCTCCATCAGGACCAATTCTCCTGGTCATAACTTTGCATCAAATTGTATGTTTTTACTTTAGAACGTCTGTTTCCTACAGTTCTAATTCTTGTACACGTCTTTATTGATAAAACACAATATGCACTTAACACACTCCTGTTGGCCAGCTTCATGTCATTATTTGTCAGGTATGATCCCAACAATGAGAAGAACAATGGGCCACTTTAACACATGAAGTTCTGTCAGTTAAGAAAACTGTTAGAGCCCTGAATGTTTCTCCAGGGCTCCTGGGATTAGTTTGTAGGACAGGGAAAATATTCTGATCAACATTGGACTCCAGGGTTTTTCCATTCTATTCTCCAGCAGAGGAAACTAGAAAGATATTTTGTGGTGGATATTTTTGTCCTGTGTCTCCTTCAGAAAACTTTCAGGTTTTTGTTATTTCTTTAGTTTTGGTGTTTATTTTTTTGTTTACTTTGTGCTGTTTTTATTTATTCTGTTTATGTTCACAGTTCTCTTAATCCTTTTGTCTGACATTAAAATGTGGTGATTTAATAAAGAGCACAACTGAGAGCAATTCTACGGAAATCTCGCGATAATTCAGGAGCTACGTTAGTTTGGTCATAACGTCAGTTTTGACGTAGGCGGAGTCAGCTGTCTGTAATGTCGCTTTTAGACACCAAAACATCGAGCGTTAGAGGTTCGTTTGGAATATAAAGCCCGTCGGTGATCGAAGCGAACCTCCAGGGACTAGCAGGACCAGACCGTTTGACCCACAACCCGGTGTAAGGCTGCTGCCACCGAGGGGAAAATGTCTGCGGGTTCCGGGAGCAGAAACACGAACACGGAACCGTGGGGAAGCTTCGACGACAACATCATCCAGGTAAGCTAACCTGATAACTAACCACAGTGCTAATCTGAAGCTAACCTACTAGTTAGCCAGTTAACAGTTTAAACAACCTGCTGTCACCCTGCGTTTATCAGACCCGTTTATTAGAACAAACACACGAACAGCTGATAGATCATGATGCTAACATGGTGCTAACCTGCTAACTACCAGTTAACCAGAACAGCCGACCGGAACCGGAACCGAACTCAGGCTGCTGTGTGTCTGTTGAGCTGCACGTTCCAGCAGCTGAAACCGAACCTGTTGGTTCTGACTGAAATAACCAGAGTTCTGAAGTGGACGGGTTGAATTTTTTGGTGCCTGCTAAACTGTTTTCAGTGTTTTTGTAGATATCAGTTCACTTATTGATTAATCTGAGAACTGAGGCAATCCGTTGGTCATCATTTGGATTAGAACATCAGTCAGTCAGACATTAGAATCATGGTGGTCCCAGTCACTTATGTATTGATTAATAATTGATTGATTGGTTCTTGTGTTTCTTGTTGCTTTCAGGGTGGCGGCTCAGCCGTCATCGACATGGAGAACATGGATGACACGTCAGGCTCCAGCTTTGAGGATGTTGGAGAGATGCACCAGAGGATGAAGGAAGAGGAGGAGGTGACCGCCGAGGCAGCAGCCACAGAAGACGAGGCCGGTGATGATGGAGAGTTTCTGGGGATGAAGGGCATAAAAGGTCAACTGGGTCGACAGGTGGCAGACGAGGTGAGTGCTGACGGTCCCTGCGTTCACACTGACCAATCAGAGGCTGCACACTTACCTATCTCTCCTGTATGATGCATTCAGGTTTGGCAGGCGGGGAAACGGCAGGCCTCCAAAGCCTTCAACCTATATGCCAACATCGACATCCTGAGGCCGTACTTCGACGTAGAGCCGGTCCAGGTCCGCAGCAGGTAAGACATCTGCTTCCTGTTTGCAGTTGGCTGCTTCCTACTTCCTGCTGCTAACTGCACCATCTGTCCTCAGGTTGATCGAGTCCCTGATACCTGTCCGCATGATTAACTTTCCTCAGGTACGTATGGCTCCCCTGCACACAGAAACAGATTGAAGAGGATATGTTTCTGTGTATTTCTGTTTGTTGCATGAATGGTGTGTACTTCCTGTTTATTATTTTGATGGGGTGTACTTCCTGTTTATTATTTTGATGGGGTGTACTTCCTGTTTATTACTTTGATGGGGTGTACTTCCTGTTTATTACTTTGATGGGGTGTACTTCCTGTTTATTATTTTGATGGTGTGTACTTCCTGTGTAGAAGATTGCAGGGGAGTTGTACGGACCTCTGATGCTCGTCTTCACACTGGTGGCGATCCTGCTGCATGGCATGAAGACGTCAGGAACCGTCATTGTAAGAACACACGACTAAATCCCAGCTTCAGTGAATTCAGCGTCAGGGTAAACTAAGCATAGTGCCTGTGTGTGTTTATCCATGTGCACGCTGCAGAGGGAGGGCACTCTGATGGGCACCGCCATCGGAACATGTTTTGGCTACTGGCTCGGTGTTTCCTCCTTCATCTACTTCCTGGCGTACCTGGTCAACGCTCAGATCACTATGCTGCAGATGCTCTCCCTGCTGGTCAGTTCTGGTACTACACCCCTTTCACACTTCACCTACCCCTACCGTGATGCGTGATATTACTTCCTTGTGTCCTGTTGCTAGGGTTACGGCCTGTTCGGTCATTGCATCGTTCTTCTCGTCACTTACAACATCCACTTCCACTTCCTGTTCTACGGCCTGTGGCTGCTGGTTGGAGGACTGTCCACGCTGCGTATGGTAGGACCACATTTCCCATCATCCCCCCTGTGGGTGTACTTCCTGTTTGTGCTCACCTAGTACCGTATCTGACAGGTGGCGGCTCTCCTTTCCCGGACCGTGGGTCAGACGCCCCGGCTGCTGCTCTGCGGGATGCTGACTCTGCTGCACATGAGCTTCCTGCTGTACCTGCACTTCAGCTACCACCAGATCCTGGAAGGTCAGAACCAGAACCTCAAGGTCAAACAGAACCGGACGAGATTATTGAATCTCACCATAGAACAGAATCAGAACCAAGTTGGTGTCAGGACAAGAAACAGAACCAGAATAGAGCCAAAATGACTAAATATCCCAAACCAGAACGAAGGGAACAGAACCAAAACCACTGAACAGAAACAGAGCCAGAAAATAAACCAGGTCAGAACCAGAACCTGCCTGACAGCTGTTGTTTTGTGGTTTCAGGGCTGCTGGACTCTCTTGAAGGACCCAACATGGTTCCCATGCAACGGGTCGCCCGTGATGTTCCAGAACTGATCCTCAACAATACAGCAAAGAGTCCGGGAATTCTGCTGAGGGCCCGCTGAGGGCCGACCTTCTCTTCATTCTCTTCAAATGAAAGGTCCAACTTTGAACCCAGCTGTCAGAACCATGAGAGCGCCACCACAGAAACAGGACTGTTGTTTGTTTATACATTTGTCTGTTTGTACAGTTTTATTGATTTGATGTATTAATTATGTACAGAGACAATAAACATCTTAATCTTCACTTCGTCGTCCTCAGCGCAGTCAGCTAGAACCTGACAGACGGTGCTCAGGGCACGTACATGTCAGGTTGTGTGATCAGTTATTGATGGTGCAGTTAGTATCAATGGAACCAAAGTTTTACACTTTATTTTGAAATGGTTAAAAGGAAGTGAGATTTTCTCCCCCCAATAAAACTTTACTTGAAATTTCCCCCTTTGACGGTCTACTGCCCCGAGCATTGTCTTCCAGGTGAGTCTCTGCCTGCTGGGAACAGGTTCTGGAAGAGTAGAACTGTGGTACACATCAAAACCAGAACATAAATATATAAATATATACATTTATGTAACATCCTGTTGCTCATAACCTCTGTTCACATCGTTTTTCTGAAAACTTCAGAACCAGAACACGATGAGAACCCAACACTTAGCTCACAGAACAAACAGGATGTGAGGGCGAACATCCGGAATCTCACAGTCAGACCCGTTTGTAGAAAAGCTTCTGGTCTTAAAAAAGATCTCAAACATGTGAGAACATTAAAATGTTCCAAGGCTACAGCTGGATGTTGGAAAACTGGAACCAACAGAATATGTAGGCAGGAATGTCGCGTCTCACCATCAGAAGTCCAGCTGGACACAACTTTCCCATCTTAGTTCCCAGAAATGGAAAAATGCACTAAATAGAAGATTCCAAAACCAAGAAACACATCTTCATCCTGATACCGGATCTTCATCATCTTCAGGTCAAAGTCAGAGTCCGGCCTGCAGTTTCTACTTCAACTAGCCACCCAGAACCTCAGAGGATTCTGCAGGACCTGGACTCAAATACTGCAGATTCCAACTGCTAAAGGGCCACACCTGAACCGGGCCTGGACCCAAACCCAAACAACCCCAGAACCACTGAAACATTTTCCATTAGAACAACAGAACAACCAGCAGAACCAGCGAGAAAGCTGGACGGAACATTTTCACCTGCGAGTCCTCGCTCAGGGCAGTGAAAGTGTGACGTAAGCGTCACGTGGCCGCAGACAGCGCGGGAAGCGGCACGCAGAGGTGAGCTGGGTCAGTAGGACCGTCAGTAGAACCAGGATGAAGGTTTACTTCTGCGGCAGCATACGCGGCGGCAGACAGGACGTGCACGTGTATCAGAGGATCGTGCACAAGCTGCAGAGCTACGGGAGCGTGCTCACCGAGCACGTGAGCAGCGCGGAGTTGAACGACAGAGGTCTTACACAGAAACACGCGCGCGCACACACAGACAAACTTTTACTGTCAACATGCTGCGATCATACGTCATCAGATCGGTGTTTCACTGACGTCACCGTGTGGTAATCAGATTGTTACTGAGCCCCAGATCAGAAACGTTCAGGTCTCACTTTAGATCAGGTTTTTATCCGGCTCCAGATTCTGGTTCTGATTGGTCAGTTGGTGCTGAGCAACCAGAACCGGTTCTAGTTCCGGTTCCAGTTCCAGCAGAGTTCAGGGCAGGTTGTGATTAAAAGATTTTCCAGTGAAGAAGTCAGAATCATTCTGCTTGTAATCAGTAATCAGTGATCAGGTGAAGTGGGAGGTGCTGATTGGTCAGGTGCCTGTGTGATGTCACTGACCTGCTGTGCTGTGATTGAACAGGAGAAAATGGTGCAGTGGCGGGAGACAAAGGCATCCATGACCGGGACGTGGACTGGCTGCGACAGTCTGATGGTGAGAACTGACCGACTGATTGATTATTGATCACTGATAGCTCTGTCTGCAGCTCTAACCTCTGACCTGTGTGTGTCAGTGGTCGTTGCCGAGGTGACGCAGCCGTCTCTGGGCGTCGGCTACGAGCTCGGCCGTGCTGTAGACATGAAGAAGAAGATCCTGTGTCTGTTCAGACCGTCGTCAGGACGCAGTGAGGACACTTCCTGCTTACTTCCTGGTGAAACAGGAAGTGCTATCGCTTCATCACACAATCAGGTCAGTTTACTGATCTGATTGGTTGGTCGATTCACTAACTTCCAGTTTCTGCCTGCAGCGCTGTCCGCCATGATCCGAGGAGCCGCTGATGGCGAGCAGTTCGTGGTGACGGACTACACTGAGGACGAGGTGGAGAAGGTTTTGGAGGATTTCTTCATCAGCCTGAAGCAAAGCTGAGACTTCTCAGAGTGCTGCACCTGCTCTTCCTCTGAGTGATGAAGACGATCACCCAGATGGAAAGCTTCCACGTGGGAACGTCATGATGTTTGTGGAGCTTCCTTTCAATCTTATGTCTTTTGTTTGAGTTGTAAGGAAATAAACTTTTTTTAAAGTTTGGATGTTGCGTAAAATGTAAATAAAGACAGAATTCATGGATTTATAAATCATCAAGCCGAAAATTTCCGGCTGCCTCCAGATTTACAGTCCAGCGCTCTCTGAGGTCCGAGGGCTGGTCCCAGACTTAAAGCTGGAGGGGATGGGGCCTTCTGTAGTCGGCCCCAGACTCTGGACCTGCCCCTCCATGTCCGATCTGCTCCCACCGTGGAGGCTTTAAGTCTCGTCTAAAGACCCATTTTTATTCTCTGGCTTTTAACACCGCGTGAGTTGTGTGGTCCTCCGTGTCTTTTTATTTATCTTTTCACTTGTTTTCATTGTAACATTAGCTGGTGGAGCTAAACAGAGAATAACTTGGTTACTGTCTTTATATTTTTATTTATTTATATTTTATTAATGCTGTGGATTGGATTGAGACATGCAGCTTTTCACCTGTCCACTGATAACAAGCTGGATGCTCCCTCTCCTCTTTAGTCTGCAGGACACGCCGTCCATGCTTTCCACAAACTAGTTCACATCTTCATCCAGGTTTCCACTTTGCCTCAGAACATTTTAAATGAGCTTTGGTCCAGAGAAGATGGAAGAAGCTGGTTCTGGATCCTGTTCACATCTGGCTTCTTCTCTGCATGATGGAGCTTTAACCTGCATTTGTGGGTTTCAGGGTGAACTGTGTTCACAGACAGTGGTTTCTGGAAGTCTTCCTGAGTCCATGCAGTGGTTTCCAGTAGAGAATCATGTCTGCTTTTAATGCAGAAGATCACCAGCATCCAGCCTTGTCCCAGCACACAGAGATTCCTCCAAAACTCTTATTCTTTGATGATGATTCGGGCAGCATTGACTCAAATAGAGCAGGTCATCCGATGAACCGGATTTCGGTGGTTCAAATTCCGCCCCCCCTCCAGAGTTGGCATCACTGGTGTAAGAATGTGTGTGTTCTGTGTTGACTGTCGTGTTCAGACTTCGGTATCTGACAGAATTGCACCATCATCACCAGTCCTTCATCACAGTATCAGAAACCTGAAGACTCGTCTCTTTAGAGAACTCTTAGATTGACTCTGGACTTCTGGACCGGGTCTGTGTGGAACCAGAACTTCACACTGACACCAGAGTTCGTGTTAAAACAAACTAAAAAACTCACAAGATGTTTAATCGTCTGAAACATTTCTCATTCAGAAAGTAAACGAAAAAAAACCTGAAGCCCTTGTAACCCGTCTCATATAGATCAACCTATAATAAAAACGGTTCATAAACAGGAACAGTTCAGAGTTTATCTTTTTGTTTTTAAACTTTAGAATACAGAAAGTAAAGTAAACTAAAACCGAATAATTAAAGTATTCCTCCGCCTATTCACATATATATATGTGTGTGTGTGTGTGTGTGAGAGAGAGATAGAGAGAGAGAGAGAGAACTGAAGTTCTCTTGAGCAAAATTTAAGCTGAACAAATAAGGAGGGGTCAGTGATGAAGAGTGGTGAGTGAGATCGTGCAAATGCGACCACGTCTCTACGGAGGTCAGAGGCAGACCAGGGCAGCCCGGAGACCCGGGTCCTCAGCAGCAGCCCCGGAGCACTAACCTAAGCCACCCCACCACGAAGACGACTCCAGCCCCACCGAAGGGCGGCAGAGGAGAGCCCCCCACGGTCAGTAGGCCAAGATCGGCAGCCGCCGGCCCCGCCAGGTCCCGGCCACACCCAGGGGGAAAAGACTGGTCTTAAAGATTCATTTGGAATTAAAACAATTTGACCAACAAAGCAGGTTGATCTTACCGCACGTAAAACAAGGTGTTAAGGTGCTGACGTCAGCACAGTGTCAACGTTTATGTGTAGGCTATTTATTTTGTGTTTATGTTCACTAAAAATTGCCGACTTAAATAATTAAGTCTTGATTGGTTTTGACTTAGTTCTGCTAGCCCTCCTTCCGAGCCTAGTACTGGTCCGGTGGTAGATATTTTTCTAACAGCAACATGGGTGCTACATGCATATATTCAAAATCTCCTGCAGCACTTGAACGCAGCAGTGGCTTCATTTCACAGCTCTGATCAGAGAGCCTCATTATTAATCCAGTTTCTCTGTATTCATGGTTCCTGGATGATCCTGGTCCAGGTTCAGATCAGGTCCTCAGACCTCCAGCAGGTGGCAGCAGAGAGCAGACATATTTAAATGAAATTCATTTTATTCCAGTCTTTTTTTATTTGACATATATTTGCTTTTATTATATGTTATTTTACATGTTTATGAAAAAAATGACAAAAGAAAAAGACTTTTCCCTCATGCAAGTATAATAACACATGTAATAGAGGGTTGACGGAGATGTGCAGGGGGAATAACGGGTGATGGACAGAACCTGAAGGACTCAGTCATGTGTTTAACCGAGCCAAACAACCTGCAGAACACGTTACCGGGTCAGGTGCAGGAGCGTATCCCATCATGCACTGGGACCGGGGACTTCCTGAGGGCAATAAAAGGCGAAGCGGTGCTACAGTTAAAATATTTTATTTGTTTTAAAATATACATTGTTTACAAACTGAGAAAATAAAGTCATCAGAGTTCTAACAGTCAGAGATTTCTCCCCAACAGGAAGTGAAAGAAAAATACCCGCCGCCACGAGGAAAGTTCAGTCCTGAAACACCTGGGCCCAGGTGAGAGGTCTCAGAGACAGCACCTGCGGGTGAAGTGTGAAGGAGGGGGCGGGGCTACAATCACCTGGATGTCACATAGAAACATCCAGCTGGATGAAAAACATTTCCCCGGTGAGGTCTAGTCTTCAGGTGTGCATGGAGGTCCATAAACACTTCACGTCGTCAGAGAAGAGAAACCTGAACACTGTAATGACTGTAGGTTTCCATGACAACAGTGATCACATAACAGCATTAATACACATACAAGAAGCTTTAAGATGGGGGGGGGCTTTTCTGAAGCTTCACCAGCTTGTCACAGCGCCACCTGCAGATTGAGACCGGATCAGACCGGAAACAGCAGCGATGCATGTTGGGACACAAACGCTGGACCTCATGTTCGTCTATGTCCTGTTTATATTTATAAGTTTTAATAGCTGAACATCTGAACTGAACCCGTTAATGACAATCAGTGTGTTAGCTCAGATGAAGAGGAGGATGAGGAGGAGGCAGAATACAGATGATATAGAAAAGCAAACGGCATGAAGAATAGAGGGAGGGGGAGGTGACCTTGGCGTCTCAGATTAAACTCAAGAAGAACCATTAAAGATGCAAGAGTCCGGATGTAAAGTCTATTTATACCAGCTGCACGTCTCTCTGTGTCTGTCTCTCTCTCTCACACACACACACACACGCACACACACTTTCCANCTCTCTCACACACACACACACACACGCACTTTCCGAACATCTGATGACTCAAATGAAATATTAAATGTTCTGGTCTTTGTCTTTTTGTGAGGAGTCTTTCAGAGTCTGAACCAGGATCTGGTTCTAACAGCCAGCTCAGTAAGGACTGGACACAATGTCCATACATGTCCTTATATGGTAGGACAAATACTGGTCTCCAAAAACACAAACAAAATCAAACAAACTCACAGACGCTACAGTATCAGTGAGACGGAAAAAGGTGAATAATTTAACATCTGATGAGGAGGAGGAGGAAGGTGGGGGAGGAGTGGTGCGTTTAAGTGTCAGAGTCTGTGTGGGGCTAAGCTGTTGAGAAATTGAGACGTTTAAGCAGTTAAAACGGTCATTCTGTGGTTTTATCTGCAGTAAACGTGCACCTGAACAGACCGTTGAGCCCGACTGAGGAAGACTGAAGTGATGAAACAGTCCAGCTGGTTTATTTTACCGTGAAAAGCTCGTTTCCTGTGCCCCACCATGCATGTTAGCTCTGTTCACAAAAGCTGAAAAAGCTCAGATTCACAAGCAGCTGTTTCAAAATCCATTTCCAGCTCTGACTGACAGAACCTGCAGGGATGGACTGGGTCTGTTCTGGATGAAGCTTCGGTAATCTGAAGTTAAGAAGATTATAAATAATATGATCTTGTCTCAGCTTAAAAAAATTGAAATGACTCAGCTGATTAAAGTTTTTGATGGATGAGCTCCAACCATCTTGTTAATTAATTAGTCAATAATTCCATATAAAACGAATGTGAAATACTTTCATTAGTTTTCGAGTTGACCAAAATGAAACATTGGTTTCTGGACAAAACTGAGATGACTGAACAAGCGATCAATGCACAATTAGTCCAAAAACAAAACAATCAATAATGAAATCATTCATTGCAGCTTTAATCTAAACATTCAGTGATGATTAATCAATACTTTCAGCTAGATCATGGAGTTCAAGGCTGATCAGGACTTGGCCCAATGATCAATACTTGGCCACTGATCCGGACTCCACGAATTTCTGTGAAAACACGACTGAGAAGCACAAAGTGACAAAGTCTCAGGAGCAGAACCAGAGCAAGTGTCAGATCGATCAATAGAGGATCAATCATGGGTGATCGGTGAGCCACAATCGGAGCTGTGAGGAGGCAGCAAGTCAACATTCGATCTGCGACATCAAAGAAGAACGGAGTGAGCGGCGTGGTACGGGAGCTCTGAAGTGCCAAAAACAAAGCTGCAGTTCCTCCACTCCACCAGGGGGCGCTGCAGGAGGGCAGACTCGGTGGATCCACCCCTCCAATTTATTAATAATGGTTCTGTTTCTGGCACCAACAGGCTTCCGTACAGCAAACAAAAAACACAAACAAATCAAAATCCAGCTAAACTTCTCTCCAGATCAAAACTCTGGATTTAACAAAAAGGTGAAAATACAACTAAACAACAACAAAGGTTGATGGTTACATTCCAGGTGTGAGCTGTGGAGAAGCTCCACCCCCAGCCCCGCCCCTGAAGTACAGTCACCAGTGGGGGAGGGGTGAGTCTGAGTCAAAGGTCACACTCAGGTGATTCCACAAGTGACCAATCAGCTGACTAAATAATGTCACATGACAGGAAATGATTAGCAGGGACATCAATAGACAAGACTGACCTTCTGCAGGCCCGGCGTCGTACTCACAACCTCAGACAGGATGTGAGAGGCACTGAGAGTCTGAGTGTGTGCGTGCATTTTATTCCAGGCGTCTCATCTGTTACCTTCAAAACGTATTAAAAGTCTTTACTTTCTGTTTCTAAAACTCTGACAACACACACACACACACACACACACATACCGGACCGATACTGGGTTTCTGACATTGATCCTGGTTCTGATTGTCCATCAATTAATTTACTGATTACAGATTACAGAGTTGAGTCCTGTGAAGCTGGAAGAGGGACATACGTTTTGTATAGTGCATCTGTATCAGTAGTGGAATTAGACTTTTATACATGAGGGGGGGGGGCCAAGACTTTATCAGGGGGGTCATTTAGTAAGATTGTGTTTGTCTCGAACACACACTCGCATCCACTGCTGTGATGACTGAGGTCACATTAGAGAGACGAGAAATAAAACATTAACAATCTGGGTGACTACGTTAAGTTCAGAATGGCCCACAGAAGGAAAGTTGGTTGGTTTGGGTGGAGTATGTGGAGTTGATGTGGTAGCAGGGGGATCAGTTCTGGTTTACTGATGGTGGTGGTAGACTGGATCCTTGTGTCTAACCACAGTGACTTGTGTGGCTAGCTCTCTTGGCCTGATCTGTGTCCTCTGCATCTTCCTTTACAAACCGGACTGGTTACAGAATTAATTAATCCATATTTTCCTGCTGTAGCTACTTTAAACGCAGCTAGCAGCCGTGCTGGAGGTGGCACCTGGTTGCCATTTCCAACTTGACCACTTGATGGCAAAAACTAAGGGCTTCGCCACCAGTGAGATCAGAACATTTTGACACCTGTCACAGGTACAAATCATCTGTCGGCTCCTCTTCTGTTTACCGAACTACACTCAGTGTTATACATGTAAATTTTTAAACTAAGTCATCTCCCTGCTTCTTCTTCTGTGGTTCAATAGTAACTGTAACAACTGACTGATTTACTGTGATTGTCAGAACTGATCGGTCCCCATACACATGCATACATACACACACATACAAACACACACACAGGTCAGGCGGTTAACTCGGCAGCATACGGTAAAGTATGGCTATATCCTGGATGGGCGTGGCCTGTTTCCTGGATGACGGACAGGCCAGTTCCCGTGGTGACAGCAGGCTGTCAGTCCAGCAGCGTGCCTTGCTCTTGGGCTCGGGTCAGGCTGTCTTTGCGGTGCAGGTGATGCACACCCATCCTCTTCGGGCTCTTCTGAGGCCGCTGAGATGCGGTAGCGTTGAGGGCGGGGTCAAAGTCCAGGAGGCGTGGTGAGATGACGGGCAGGTCATGAGGAAGAATGTCTCGCTCTTCCGCTGAGCTCTCCTCATCCTCGTCCTCCTGCTTCCTGCTGGCCTCCGCGGGGCTGGTTGCCACAGTAACCGCCGTGTCAGCGCTGCCACAGTCGTCCTCCAGGCTCATCAGCAGCCTCTCTCCCTCCTCCACAGAGCCGTCCCCGCCGCCATACTGTCCTCTTCTGCTGGACCGTGGCTCTGTGTCCGTGTCGGTATCCAAGCTGGAGCCGCGGCTCGGCGTCCAGCTCCGTGCTGATGAGCCTTCTTCACCGTCCGAATACGCTGCCCTGTGGCGGTCTGAAGAAGAGGAGGCCCCGCCCCCCACCGCCTGTCTCCTCCTCTGTAGCTCTTGGGCCGTCTGGCTGGTGAAGGAGGTCCGATGAACCAGAGAGCCGTCACAAGATGGCGCCATCTTCTCCACAAACATCCGCTGCCAATTGGCCAGCAGGTCTTCTTCTGAGCTGCCAGAGCTCGTCAGGACGCTGGGTGCCTGAAGGAAAAGGGGTGGAGCAACAACCCGTTACATCACATGACATCACAGATTTTATACACAGGATCTCTGATTAGAAACAGAACCGCAACTACGACACATTCAGTCTGAAGCTGCCTTTCCACAACAGGAACCGAACCAGGTCCTGGTTCCACAAAATGGAACCAGAACTTTTGGTTAATGTGGAGAAAACACTATTTAAACTGAAATATAAGAACATTTTTCAGGAACCACAGAACAGATGAAAAGCTGACTCTGCTGAAATATGATTGGTTATGTGATCAGGTGTTGTGTTAGTGGGCGGGGCTTCACTATACCTGTGGTGGGCTGCTGAATGGGCTGGACTGGCTGGACAGCGGCTCACTGATGACGTCCCGCTGGGATGGGGGCGTTCTCTGGTTGGCACCGCTCCCCCCACCAGAGGAGGAGGAAGGGGCGGGGCTTCCAGGGGCCAGTCTCTCGTCATCGTTCTGAACGAGGCTCAGAGAGATGGCCTGCCTGGTGGCGTAGGTGCAGTTGGGCAGGGGGGAGTTTTTAGGGATCTTGACTTTGTCATCAGATGAGAACTCGATAACTTTGCGCCCGGGGTACAGTGGGTGGGGCGGCAGCGGTGCCGGGTAGGGGTTCAGCTTCTCAAAGGACGTAGCTCCGCCTGCCTCCTCATCCAGGCTGCTCTGACTACGACAGGAGCCATTCTGCTGTGACGCCTCCTGACTGCTACCATTCTCCCGGGCCTCAGCGCCGGTGGGGCCCGTCATGTCCACGTGCACAAAGACATCCTCTGCAACCGGCCGGCCACAGCTGCTGGACTGGGCCGAGTTTAGAACAAGTGGCTCCGGTTTCTCCAGTACGCGGGCAATGACGGAGGTTGGCACGACGTCAGCGGGTGTCAAACTTAGCGTGTCTGGGTCCTGAGAGCCAGGAGCGGGGCCTCGCTCCGGGAGGCTGCTCTTCATGTGTTTGTTCAGCATGTCTTGAAGCTCCGAGGGAAGCTGCAACACACACAAGACTGGGTCAGTTAACTTATGGAATGAAAACCACCATTCCTGCTACACTTACAAAGAGGCCTGCGTTCACACCTGTTTAACCAAAGTGGGAGGACTGGAAGTAAACAAAACTAGGACATTTAGTCCTGAAAGTTGATAGTTAAGTAGTAAGACTCCACTACGGTGGAGTGGAATATATTGGTGTAGAAGTCAGCTTTTTCTTTTTTTTTTTTTAAAATAAGTAATACCGGTCATCTAAATATCTGAACACACGTTTTCAATTTTTAATGACTTATTGCACAACATGCTGTTCTCTAACAAGGAGATTAACAGTAGTATACATGTACATGTGCTACTTAGATACCTAGCATTTTCTCTTCGTTTGATCACCCTTCTAAAACCCGTCTGAAACTTCGAGGAAAGCCTATGAATAACCTCTGGAGGTCATTACAAAAGGAAAAAAAAAGGTATGATTGGCCAATATGTCACCACTTTGCAAAAGTGTCCTCACTTCAAATGTTGAAAACTCACAGTGGTCCTCACAATGATATAAGAACAAGCACATTCACACACAGAAGCAAACACACACAGTGTACGAAGTGTTTCCAGGAATGCGATGCTGAGTCTCTACAAAGTCTAATGGATTTAATGCAGCCATCAACACTCAGGATCAATCACATACACACACACACACACACACACTCCTGGTGCCATTAGTGGATCAGCTGTTTCCTCCATTAAACGCAGAGCTTCCTGTTGATGACCTCTCCAGTTAAAACTAGTGTAAACGCTGAAGTCAAATCTGCAGCCAGTATGTTGCCACGGTAACCACTATATCACTCCTTGGAGCTGAGCTCCAGCGAGTAAGACAACATNACTCCTTGGAGCTGAGCTCCAGCGAGTAACATCACACACACACACAGACGGTACTTACGTCAGCAAACTTGTGGTTCCTGAAATGTGACTTGTTGCATTTGAGCAGCTGTACAGCCAAGTTACAGTCCTGTCTGTAACGCTCCTGTGGAGAGAGGCATACCTGTCAATCACCTGCCTCTACCTGCTTTAACATCTGAGCCAGTCGGAAAGCAGGACTGTGCCCTGGCACGAGTCACGTGATCCTGATCGCCCAGCAGTTGGACTATCTTGTTTTTCCCCAACCAGCTGCCGTACTTGGAAGGAGGCAGCAGCAGGATGGAGATACGTTTACCACAGCGACCAGTCAGCCTGGAAATTACCTCCAGACTCCGAGAAACATCACCAGAGGATAATTCAGCTGGTCTCGGATCAGTGGAGGATTCTCAGTCTGTTATAATCAAACACAGGTGAGTTAAGGCCAGAGCCAAACAGATCGCTGCCTGACAGATGCTTCTCAGGGCAACAATTGCTCCTAATCCATATTTAGACATGGTTTCTGTGAGGTCAACAAAGTAAACGTTCCCAGGATAAAACGGCTCTGGGGAAGCATCTTCCAGCTCTAACTGTTGCTGGGAATGCCGCGCTGATTTCCAGGACTATTCCAGTGTTTTCCAGGAGAGACTCTCCCGCTGATCAGGAACCAGATCAGGTTCAATCATTCAATCAATCAAATTTTATTTATAAAGCACTTTACAGCAACCCTAGTTGATCAAGGTGCTGGACTACCTGACCACTATTGTGTCAAAGGCTGATCTGAAAAAACAGGTTTTCAGTCTGGCCTTAAACCGGGGCGGGTCCGTGATGGAGCTCAACTCCAGGGGAGGGAATTCCAAAGTCTCGGCCCTGCTATTGTAAAGGCACGATCACCCCGTTTGCACCTGGACCTTGGACTACCAGCAGGTGTTCAGAGGAGCGCAGGTCAGGTAGATAAAGAGGTGAAAGGCCAAGGATGGAACAAAAAACAAACAAACTGAACGGGCAGCAGGAGTAGAGAGTACAGGACAGTCAGGATGTGGTCATGTTTATGGGGGTTGGTGAGGAGCTGTGTAGACGGTGCAAAGAGGCCAAATTAATTCCAACGTAGTTAATCAGAGACCAGGATTTAAAATCCCTGAATCACTTCCAGGGACAGGACTTAAGTATTCAGATTTCCTGAATAAAAGCCTAGATCAGGAATTCAAAAAAATGATG
>CM047990.1:30934850-30950371 GCA_026261665.1 Melanotaenia duboulayi | reverse complement strand
GTCGAACCTTGGATTGAGGAAGAGCAGTGGGTTCCGGTTCAGTGGCCTCAGGGTTGGGTCTCTGCTCTTTGCGGATGACATGGTTCTGTTGGCTTCATTGGGCCCGTGATCTTCAGCTCTCAAAGGAGTGATTCGCAGCCGAGTGTGAAGCGGCTGGGATGAGAATCAGCACCCCCAAGTCCGAGACCATGGTCCTCAGCCGGAAAAGGGTGGAGGGCCTGCTACGGGTCTTCAATAGGGTGCTGCCCCAAGTGGAGGAGTTCACGTATCTCGGGGTCTTGTTCACGAGTGAGGGAAGGATGGATCGGTAACAAAATTAGAGAGAGTGTAAATGTGGTACTTGTCAGGGACCAAGCAGTAAGGCAGCTGGACACAGGAGGTTTTTGTTAAAAAACCTGGGTCTTTTTATTTACCCCCAAAATTTGAACTTTACAAAATCCAAACATTCAACTAAACAAACTAATAAAAGAGGCCAAATGAATATAACTAGACTCAAAATCAGAGCGAAGTAGAACTTAAGCAAACAAAGAAACAAACTGGTAAACTTAAATACAAGGTTAGCTAAACCAAGAGTAAAGGGTAAATACAATGGCCACTAAATTTTGCACTGACCAAAACAAAGTGAATCCCCAAACACCCCTATGATTCTGCAGCATGTCGTCAAGCCCAATAAAGCTGGCAGCAGCCTATCAGAGTCCTCAGCCTTTGGCCACGCCTTTGCTGCAGCATGAAGGAGAGGCTGAACCCCGGTTAATTAAAAGAAAGAAATAAGTATTAATACAAAACACAATTTAACCTTACAGTGCCTAGTTGTATTTAACATTGTTAGGTATGCAAAATTAAAGTAATTTAGTAAAGAAGTAATGTGAAATGGAATGTGCTGTTTTTAGACTCTTCTGCATCCAATGCACCTCTAATTTGGTCCATTTTCAGGGAGCTTAGCTATCTAACGAAGCAATACCACCGGTATTTACGGGGCAGTGCTGAGCAGGATAGCTGACATGTGACCAGCAAAAGAAACAAACCAGATAAGAACAAAAGGGTCAGGAAAGAAACAACATAGCAGAAGAAGAATGACAACTAGGACAACAACTAGGAATTGCGGGAGCTTTTGAAGAAAGGATATGCGAGTATTTTAGGACTTGTTGGACGGCTGAAAACTACTTCATCCCAGTCCAAACGGTGTCTGAAACTAATGTTGGCTCGTGGGAGTGAACTCTGAAATTAGCATTGCCCCCTAGTGGAGGAATTGACTCAACAACCATGGTGACGCAAAATATGCATGGAAGTATGAGGACAGCAACATATGACAGTGTTTGAAATGGGTGTTGCTATTTACGCATGTAAAGCAGCATAAATGGGCCTTCAGTGGGAAGACTGTGGACATGTAAAGCATTTATCTCTAGGACGTTTGCCAGAAATGGGATGGAACTGTAGGAGGAACTGAACCATAGGAAACAGAGGTATTTCTTATTTCAGTGATGAGAGGACAGATAGAAGGGAGACAGAGTTTGGCCAGGTTTGAGGACAGAGAACCAGCATTGATTTCTGCATAACAGGATATTTCACTGATGGCTGGGAGACTAAAACTAAAAAATAGGTGCAGAAGGCATCAAAAAGTAAACACAGTCATCAGTATTGTACGGACTATATATTGTTGATGAAAAATATTTATAATTTTAAAAGTTTCATAAATCTTTTGCAGAGAGCAGCGGAGTCCACACAAGAGGCAAACATATCAGGAGGTGTAATATACTGTTTGTGAGGCACTTGTATTGAGACTAAATGTCCTCCTTGTCCTCCTTAACAAAGTTAAAGAGGGTGACACTGATGAGTTCCTAATGAGACCACTAAAGGAGGAAACATTCAATGAACCCATTATGAACTGAGGAGAAGGCGCGGGAGATGTGTGTCGTGATGCAGTTACTAGGCAACCACAATGTCATCTCATGATGCGCGGTCAGTAAGGTGTTGATTTGATAGTTGATTTGATCTGTTGTTAATTTGAATAAATCTGCAATGGACCGGTGACCTGTCCAGAGCGTACCCTGCCGCTCCCCTGCTAATTGCTGAGATAGGCTCCAGCTTCCCCGCAACCTGGAATTTGAAAAAGTGGTATAGAAAATAGATGGATGGAATTGAATAAATGCATTTGTGCAGTTTTTTTGTCACTGATCAATGATTTGAAATTTTAACGCATCATTTTTACCTTCTCACATTTCCTGTGGTGTTTGATGTAGAGCATAGGGAGGTGACAGGAGCTTCATATGAATGATTTGTTTATTTTGCTTCTCTCTGCTGCATTTTGTCCTCTGTACAGGACAGTGTCTTCCATCATCAGTTATGATGTTCTGACACTCAGAATGTCGCTGAGTGTTTTGGTCTGTGGACACAGGAAGCGCTTACAAATAGAACTGCAGATCTGATCTGAGAGCGGCTGTCTGTCTGTGTGGTTTCATCATCCTGTCGTCTTTGTGTCTGAACTGCAGCGTCCCAGTTTCTCCTGCAGGATCATTAAACTTTCATCCCCTCTGATGTCTTCCAGGAGAAGACGTCACATTTCTAACAAGAAAGACATTTCTCTGAGGAGTCACATGTGTCTGAGGAGAATTTACAACAACATCATTAATTATTGACGTTGTGTTAAAGTAAAAATACCTCAAAACTGGAGAAATGCTGTGGGACAAGAAATGTCCACACAGTCCTGAAATGTATTCACAAAGCTGTGATGTCTTCACAGTGCAGAAATGTCCCCACAGTGTAAAATGTCCTCTATATGCTGCAATGTTCTTTAAGTGTAGAGATGTCTTCACAGTATAAAAATGTCCTCACAGTGTAGAAATGTCCTCACAGTGTAGAAATGTCACAGCCTACAAATGTCCTCAGTGCAAAAATGTCCTCACAGTGTAGAAATGTCCTCACGGTGCAGTAATATTAGTATAGAAGTGACCCCAGTGCGTGACAATGTCAGATTTTCTTACTTTGTGTATTTCCTCATCTTATCAAACATCATTATGTTTTTCTTTGTTTTTAACTATGTTTATGTATTCTTGTGTTTTCTTGTTGTCAATATGAACAGGTAAACATCACCGAAGTGTGACTGCAGCCATCAGCTGGTGTGAGCGAATGATCTGTTGAAACAACAGACACACAAACCTGATCAGATCACATCACAGCACAAACAGCAGCTGCCGGGGAGATAATCGTGCCTCTGCTGGGCGGAAAGACGAAGACAATGTCCAGCTGCTCCACAACAATGCAGACCCCCTCTCTGTCCTCTGATATGACAGCTATGGGAGTAATGGGTGGAATGGGAGGAATGGGAGGAACGGGAACAACTCAGTAGTTTGAGTCCAGCAGCTGCCGATGTCTCTCTTAAGGAAGGCTAGGTGTTGTTAGCAGATAACTTCCTGTAGACCTGCAGTTAGCATCACAGCTAACAAAAAGTGACTGAGCTTCTCCTTTCTGATCCTCCATGATTAGCTTCCATTAGCCACAGGTGGATGATGAAAACTTCCTGCTTGTTGAAGGAGACAAAAAGAAGCTCAGAAAGAGATAACGATGCTCACCGGTTTCTAGAATACTCTAATCTAAATAGGTCTCATGACAAGAATTAGACTCAAACCAAAAGATCTGTACCTCCATGTTCTGCGAGGGGTTAGTCTGAAAAAAAGAGTACACTGCGACTGTGATCAAACCCAGAATAAATTCAGCTTAAAGCCAGTTCCAAACTGGAATAAAACCAGGTTAAAAACCAGATTTAAAACTGCAAAGGTCTAAATCTGAGTGAAAACTAGATCTAAAGCTGAATGAAAACCAGGTCTAAAGCCAGAAAAAGGCTTAACTCCTAATGTAAAACCAAGGCGAAAAATGAAACCCCGTCAGTCATGACAATCAGAGCCAGTTTAAAACTAGTGCTTAAAGGAATGAAAAACTATTTCTAAAAAGCCTCCACATTTCTCCATCAGAAATGTGTCTCAGTATTAAATCATGTGAAATAAATAAAGCTGGTTCAGGTGAGTCAGGAAGGGGGTTCAGGTGAGCTGGACCAAATGACAGAAGAAGCACAACAATGGGAAGCATGACACAAGGAGGCAAAGCAAGGAAGTAGGCAGGAGACGAGGATGTACAGAAGGAAACTGAAGCACAAAGGAAGTAATAAAGGAAATATGTGACTCCTTAATCTCCTGTTTAAACTCGGCAGCGTCAGCACTGAATGTTAAAACAGGGATGCAGGGTGGAGGTGGTGGGGGGGCTCTTCAGCTGCTGTGTGAGGGAGGGGTCAAGGCCACCCCCCACCCCCACCCCACTCCCATTCTTCTGCCTGGATAAACAGAGCAGCATTGTGAGCCAGGTGGTCTGAAACACTCTCAGCTTAGAGTCTAGAAGAATCTCCCAGCTGTTCCTGATATGTTTCCTTCAGCAGGTTAGACCCTCATCAACCTCTCAACACCCCCCACAATCCCACAATCCACCCACAATCCACTCAAAGTCCACCCACTGCCAGCCCAACCTTAGCCCACGGTCACATTTAACCTCCAGACGTCCTCACAGAAAGATCCAGTTACAGCTAAGGTCCAGACCAACCCAGACTGGAGATTCTACCAGAACCTCCAGTCTGGGTTGTCTGGTAGAACCTCCAGATTAACCCTGATCGAAGGTTCTACCAGAACCTGGAAATTACATTCAGGTGGAAATCACCTGTCAACTGACTATTGGTTGACTGGTTGATTCCTCAGTTCTGGATGAAAACCAATCAATATCTCAATCTATCCAGTACATATCATCCATCCATCTTTACTTTCATTCATTCATCTTCACATGCCATCCATCCATCCATCCATCCATCCATCCATCCATCCATCCATCCATCCATCCATCCATCCATCCATTCCAATGATCAATAACGATGATCAGAGTTGTTAAATAGTTCTAAAAAACAAATGGTTCCAAAACATCTATCATTTTTCTGAAGTTCTGGTTTAGTTCCAGGCTGGTTCTGGAGGAACTTGAAGAGTTTCTGGTGTTATTGATGAATTATTGGGTCCATTTAGATGTTGTGGTTGAAAGTTAGGTTCTAATCAATATCCAGGAGGTTCTGAGAGATTTTAATAGAATATAATGATCAGCATCGAGGTTCTGGAGTTCTGCTATGGACTTCTGTTGGTATAGAAAAAGTTCTGAAGGCCCAGCAGTAGGTTCTGATGGTTATAATGGGTGCATAAATTAAAAAAAGACCAAATATTGGTTCTGATGAGCAACAGGAGTTTTCTATAGGTTCCTTAATGTGATTCTAGTGATTGTTTTATGTCCATATCCTGGTTCTGACTGACCCAGCATGCTTGTTCTGTTATTGTCATAAAGAATTTTAATGTTTATACTGATGACTGTGGCCGTTTTCTTCTTCTTCTTTCTGTCTTTATTTCAAGCCACAGGAATTGTACACCAAATATATTGTACATTGAAAATAAATATATTGTACATAAAAAGAGAAAAAAATAACCCCAGGGAAAAGTACTTTAAAATGGTCTTCTGGTTGGTTCTGGTGGTCCAACTTGAAATTTTACATGTCTGAAGGAATATCATATGAACATGTCCTTCAGCACAGATTCCTGATCTCAGAACTCTAAACGGGTTCTGATCAGCTCTCTAAAACTACTGGACAGATGTTCTGATGGTTCAGTCTATGTTTTCATCTCATACTGTCGCCAACATATTTGCACAGACCTGGTCCTGGTTGTGTTTGGATAAGGACCATCTGTCTCCGCTCTGCATGGAAGAGTGCTACCTTGTTGCAGGTGGGGCAGGTCTGGACCTGTCGGGTTGGCGTGCAGATCCTGATCTGAAGTCAGATCTGAATCAGCAACAAACGCAGACAGGAAGGAGACGAGGCGGCTGAGAGCTGATGGACAGATACAGAACAGATCCGAGAGCGCAACCCGGTCCAGGAGATAAGTCCAAACAAACAACAGCTGGCAACAAAAAGGCAAAATGTTTTAAAAAGACTCAGACTGGTTGAATGAAACCCACCAGAACCAGACCTGTCTGCATCTGCAGCTCAGACTGATCTTGAGCTCATAACTGCTTCAGCTCGACTTGGTTTTATTGGGTCTTTAAATTAGACTGGTTCTGGTCTTGTTGGCTTTAGGACTCCAGCTTATCTGTGTAATTTGCTACCTGATAACAGATGGTTTTGTGTCCAAACATGCAGGAAGGTCTCAGACTTCCACAATCCAGCTGCATTAAACTGCAACAGAACTTCATGTTTCCAGAAGAGTTCTGGTTCTGGTTCTGGTTCCAGTGGGCTCAGCTGCAGCTGCATCCATCAGCTGATGAAAGTGTTAAAACAGCTGCAGATTGTTGCTCTGATTCTAATCAACACTAATTATCACCTGGCAGAAAAGTGAGTTTAACAGCGCACACACAGCTCTGTGTTGGTGTGTTTACTGAACAGGGAGGAGGCGTGAGGAGCGTCTCCTCGTCGTTGGCTGCAGCTTCAAACACAAACACACTCTCTATAATAAGCTGCAGAGGGTCGGTGTGTGCGTGGGTGTGTGTGCTGAGCAGAGGGGATTGCAGCTTAAGATTCAGGTTTGTGAAGCAGCGAGAACAAAGCTGAAGGTAGGAACGGATTCTGTTGGCTCATGTATGTGTGTTTATTGTTGTTAAAAGCAAAAACAATGTTTGTTTCATTGAAAAACTTTCATGAGTGTAAAGTTTATAACCTCAGTTTGTGGAAACAGAGCCAGATAACAGTCAGAAGCTACAGGTTCTGGACCAGCAGGGGGCGCTGTGATTATTTACAAAAGGAAAACGTTGTGATCTCTGATTTTATGTCCACTGTCTTGTTTCTGCACGTTTATATGACTATGAAAATAACTGAGATTAATCCGGCTGTGATCATCAAATCTCACGATTTTATATGTTTCAAAAATACTTGTCTATGTTTTCCAGTCTGTACGGAGTGACCAAACGTCATGTTATTTCTGTCTTTATTGAAAATGGAAGAGTCCGCGATCTTAGCGTTGGCTGCTAATATGGGAACTGAATATTAGCAGGTTTTATTTACTGTACAGTGTCTTTGTCACCTAAACCGTTTTATTACTGTTATTTTTATTGTTGCAGTACTGTTGATCCCGTTTTGTGTTTCCTTTCTGCGACTAAAGATTGACACTGAAACTTGGTTAAATACGTCCTCGGCTCGGGAGGGTTTGAACAGCGGTCTTTCTGTGTGGAGTTTGCATGTTCTCCCCATGTTTGCGTGGGTTTCTCTCCGGGTACTCCGATTTCCTCCCACCATCCAAAGACATTCATGTCTTTAATTGGTCAGTCTAAATTCTCCCTAGGAGTGTGTCTAAATGGTTGTTTGTCTCTCTGTGTTGGTCCTGTGATGGACTGGTAACCTGTCCAGGTTTACCTGCCTCTCACCGACTAATTGTGGGGTAGGCTCCAGCTCTCCATGTGACTGAATTGGAATAAGCGGCATAGATAATAAATGAATGAATGAATAAATAAATATGGTATGTTTGCATCAATATTATGCATTCTTTAACCCTCTAAGTGACGAAGTCGCAATATTACAACAAGCACCAGGCCATGTGTCCAGAAAGAGAGCTTAAACCTCTTACCACTTTTCACAGCTAGATGGCAGACTCAGCCGTTACCAGTACTCAGCAATATATACATATATATACATATATATATGTGTGTGTGTGTGTAAATATATACGTAAATATTTGTAAGCATTGGCTCTCCTTTCTTGATACAATACAGTAAAAATGCGTTCTTTTGCGTTCTCATGCTGTCACGCCATCTTTCTGATACAAGTAGTTTAAAAGACGAAAGCGCCACAGCTTTGCAAATAAAAAGACAAGTAGGATAAATGGGTCATAATCACGACCACTTAAATTATCTGACAACACCAGAAATCAGGCAATGACCAAATTTTTGGTGTGTAAATAGGCCCAACTGCTGTTATCTTATTATAAGGAAATCGGATTAACATGCCTAGATTTCACCAAAATACCGTTTTCATGAATGTAGACCTATTATCTGATTTCATTTTTTCATCTATACATGTACAAAAGAAACTGTGTCGCTTCCGTCTGTTTAACATCTTTCAATAACACGTGAGCTGAATGCAAAAGAAAAACGTGGTGCGTACGAGTCAGGACTAGAAACTAAGAAAAACATTTACATGCAGTCTGTTTTGCAGCTTATTAGCTCCCATATTAGCAGCTAACGCTAGGACCGTGGGCGTTGTCGCCATGTTAGCCTGGATTTTCTACTTTGTTCTCATCAACATGAAAACGTATATTTTGATCAGAAAATTAATATTTGGACAAACACTGTGTAATATAAATGTGTTGGAAAATACAACCAACATCTTATTATCTTTGCCTTGAACAGTATTTGTCTTTAGTTTTTATCGTTGTACTTGGTCATGTGCTTACTTGTGTAACCGATGCAGTAAAAGGACAAAACTGCATATCCCTCTTTTGTGTCGAGCATAAATGGGTCTTCAGAATGTTTTTTGTTAATTTCTTATGTCATTAATGTAGATGTTATTACCACCTGTTGGCCAGTCTGGTTACTTATGTATACGTGTATGTATGCCACACGTGTGCATCACACTGCATGTTAAAAAGCTCAAATTAATACTAAACTCTTTCCAGGAATTTGCCGTCCCATTAAAGTCACTGGAGTCAAAGTGACACCAGTATGATGTAAGCCAACTACAAATAATGTACATGAATGAGAGTTTTACATTTACAAAGAATGAAATTATCAAACACCCGTAAAAAAGCACCAGTAGCGTAGAGGTGGTCTAGGGTGGGCCCAAATCAAATTCTGTTTAGGGTCCCCATAAAGACTCAGGCTGGCTCTGGTTGTGACATTTTAGTGAGTAGTCACATTCACGTACAACACAGATAAAAAAAAAAAACCTTCATGAGCTGTTAAATGTGATCATACATGAACAACCTGTTACGTCTTCATGTGAACGGATGTTGCTGAGGACTGGGATGAACGTCTCTGTCTGCATAAGTCTTACCTCAAAGTTCCGGTTCAGATAAACCAGAAGTCTACGTTGTGTAGCTGGAGTTGAGTACTGGTCAGATAACAGAAAGATGACCCAGTAAAACATGAATTCATGCATGACGATGTCTCACTCTGTAGTTTTTTTTTTTTTTTGCCGACAATAGTCGACGGCTAAATTCGTTGTCGACTATTTTTATTGTCGACAACGTCGACTAATTGTTGCAGCCCTAATCTGCATGTTGTAGCATTTTGCTGACATTTGGGGGCGAAGTCATAAATTTGTGGAACAGCCTTTGCTGCGCTTGGTTCTGTTGTTGGTGCTTTAGATTTGCTCTGCAGCAGAAACTCAGATCTGTTTGTGCTGAATTGAAACTGATGAAGATCATCTGGTGAAATTTAAACCTGAACTTCATTGTCTTTATTATGGAATACGAGTCGGCTCCTCCAAGCTCACATTAACATTCAACCAACCAGTTCACTGCATTTACACGGCATTGTCTTTATAAACAGTCTGCTGGTAGGTTCAGTCTCTGAGGACCGGTTCTACCTGGACAGGCTGAACATCCACAATTCTCTAATGTGAGTGAGCTTAAAACATGTTGCCATGAACAAGACTTAATTCTACAAACCTGCTCAGGTTCTAGTCAGTAACACTACACAGTGACTGATCCAAGTACACAGAATCCAGACTACGTTATGATCTGCTAGAGATTGAAATCCATAGAAAAAGAACCTGAGCAGGAAATAAAAGCGGTTGTGGTTCTGGTTCAGTCGCTGACCAGTACCAGCATTCATTTTCAGCCCAAACATGACGATGTTGTAAATCTCAGAATCTCAGTTTAGATCTGCGGCTTCATTTAAATCATCCTGAAGGTTTTCTGAAAGTTTTTAACCGTTCAATGAAACGTTTTCTTCCTGTAAAAATAAAAGTAAATAAAAAACATCAAATAAAAAAAGCACCTTAAACAGGACCAGTCTAGCAGTATCATAGACCTCTGACCTGAGATCAGAGCTAGAGCTGATCCCTGAATCCAAACCTGGAAGGTGGATCCAGGTGGTTCAAAATGACATTTTCATCCTGGTTAAAGGTTCTGACAGAACTGAAGCAGTGATGGCTGCAGAGAGACTCGAGTCATTTCGTGCATCAGTGACTTCATGCGTCAGGTCGGTGGTTCTGAAGTCACAGCATCGGACTCTCCTGACGGAAGCAGATCTGCTGACACACATTCAGTTTTTATATCTGCAGACCTGCTGCCGGGTTATTCTGAGACAGATCCTCTCTGAGCTCCTGTGTCATCACACCGGCCTGTGAGGCCTAAACGTACATTTAGTGCTTGTTCAGCTTCAGTCTGTAAAAACCACTCCATAAATACCCAGACTCTTAAAACTAGACTTATGTCACACGAGCTGCTTCATCAGCATGGCCGTTTCTAGCTATGAGGGGGCCCAAGATGCTGTTTCAGAGCCCCTTGTTTGCCCACATAAGACAGAGAGATGCCCAATCCCTTAGATCAGTGGTTTCCAACCTAGTTTCCTTGGTAACCCCCTTTATGCAAATACTAAAAGCCATGGACCCCTGCACCGCCCCAGGCTGAACCCATGCTTGGTTTTACGCTTTCAAAAGTGAGAGTCCTGTCATTCAATAAAGCCAAAGTTTAAATAAACAACATATAGCCTTGTTTGTTTGTTTGTTTGTTTAAAAAGGGGACATGTGGACATTGATCACAATGGCTTTGAATGTTTAAAGCCTCGGGGACCCCCTGTGCTCTTTGGGGGACCACCATCCCAATCCCTCATCACAAACAACTGGCTTACCTTTATCACTTTATTTCTTCCTCCCTTTTCTGTTTTTTTCTGCCTCACTAAGACATGTTCATGTTGACATGAACCATTATGTCCGTGCACGGATTTGGGACAGTGTTTCTTCCAACAGTCATCAGACAACTGAGTTGTATGAGCAATTCCACCAACCACTGATCTACTGCCACCAGCTTCCCGCAGAGTAGTCCACTAAGTAATAAACATGTCGCAGCTTCTTTGCAGCATTTTTTATAACTGCTCTATAAAATACAGTAACAACAAGCTAATATTCACTATATTATCACAATTTTTCTTGTTTCATTTACATCCATCAAAATCAGCAAAACTCTCCAGACTTGTTTTTTTAATGGTATTCTCCGGTAACAATAATAGTATACAAGCATGTATGTAAACTATTACATTCAAAACGCAGGCAGTTGGATACGTGAAAGCGAGGTTAAGCGGCATATTCTCTAATAAGCAACCAGGAATTCACTCACACACCACTATATACCACTACACTCATTTACCTAAACCAGCATTATACCCATAAATGCATTATCACTAACGGCCATATAAATCATAATATATCTATATCTACATGTTTTAAATCTCCGTAAATGAGCCTGATTCATTTGCATAGTTAGCACAAAGCCAGTAAAGACTCTGTTCATTAGGACAGTTCAGGGTCATTATTAAACCCAATCTGTCCTCCTTCCTGTTTCATCTGGTTCTGCTTCTCCTTTCTGGACCAGACTATCCCCATAATGAACTCCATAAATATAAGGATTCACACAAACAGAACCAAAACTGTTTTGGGTTACGAGAAGAAACAGACCAGCTTTAATAATCTCTCATCCTCCCACTGTCACTCCAACCTCCTTCTTTCTGAAGCAGCTGTCAGAAACACGTTGGTAAGACGAACCAGGTAGAAAATGTTTGGACTATTTGGAACATGTAAAAACTTGCAGGTGACCAGAATCAGAATGTCATTGCCATGGTGATGATGTTTGCCTCAGCTGGAGCTTTTAAAGCTTTTTGTCTTCATGTAGTCAGCTGATCTGTGATGGAAGATTCCTTCAGCGATCATCTGAACATGGTGAAGCAAACATCTCTGCAGAAAACTGCAGGGGAATGCAGCCTCACACTCCCAGCTTGTGTGTGTGTGTGTAGTATTAAACACCACCTGTTGCTTTCCTTTCCGACACACACTCCCCTCATTCTTTTCTTTCTCGAGCAAACACATTGAAATAAAAGCTGTGTGTGTGCGTATGTGTGTGCGCTCTGGTATGTCAGCCACACAAACGCTGGCATGTCGGTTCCTGTCTGTGCGGAGGTTGTGTTCCTCGCTGTAATCTCTGGAAAAATGATCCCACTCGTTGTTTTCCCGCCTGACAGTCGACTGTATGAGCTGAAGGTCCGTCACTACGGCAACAGGCTGAACCAGCACCCGCAAGGACGAAGACGAACCATCCCGAGGAAAAGTCCGATCCGACGGCAGGAGGACCTGAGGAAGAACAGGTAGGAACACCTGCAGTCACATGACCTGATCCAGAACCAGTTTCTGAAGGTTCTGTGTGTCAGACTCAGAACTTCAGTCGGTCTGTTTGCTTGTTTGCTGTCTTGTTTTATTCACTGATTCTGCTTCATGAGGACAGCTGAGACGTCATCAACAAACATCAAGTGGTAAAAATTCCTCCTGAATGACATCATGGTTTCAAAGTCCAGGCACATCACATTTCAGGTGAAACGAACCAGAACTGTCCTCAGGTTTCTTGATTAAAATCTCTCATTGGATGTATGCTCTAACCCTCATCGTCATCAGATATGGGTGGAGACAGAGGTTGGGAACAAGGTGAGGAGCATGGAGATGTCCCACTGAGAGGAGGTGTTGCTGCAGATTCAGGACTCTGCAGAGTCTGTGTTCCTCAGAAGACCCACAGAGGTCCAGATACTGCCACTGAAGCCCCGAAAGCCACAAAACTGGTCATGCAAATCAACATTGGGATTGATGGATGGATGGATAGATGGATGATGGATGGAGTTTAGTTTTATTTAGACTGATGTGTTTCCTGCTGTGGATCTGTGTGAACCCAGGAATCAACAAATCTGGACCTTGTGGTCTGCTGTCGTGTGCTTCAACACACCCGATTCAGATTAATGGCTCCTCAAGCCTTCAATATTTTCAGTGGCTATAATGAATTTGTATATATATTATAATAATTAATAATAATTAATGATTAATTATAATAATTTGTGGAAGTAAGTCTTTGTTGTTCCATTATTGTTTCAAGTTTGACTATTTTACTATTATTACTATATTTTATCTATCATCTCAACTATCTGTTAAAAATCATTTATTCTATTTATTATTGTCCAAAAGAAAAGAGAAAATGCAAAGAAACATATTTCTCTTACTTTTTTCTTAATGCAAACATTAAAGAGTTAATAGGCTTGTGCAGCAGGAAATATCAAAAAGCTGCAGGACAGCAGATCTCAAGGACCAGAAATGGAGATCCCGGATGCAGACTCTCGCTCAGTGTAGATTTTGGTTGGTGTAGGTTCTTGGTCCTGAAGACTCTCGGTTGTGTGGTTTCTTGGTTAGCATAGACTCACAGAGTACTGGTTAGAGTAGACTCTAAGGTTAGTGTTGTGCCCTTAAAAAGGGTGAAAATGGGAAGAATGTAAGAATGAAACACCAGCATGCAGTTCTTCTGTTCACTTGTCTGAAATAATTAAATTTTCTTTTAAACTGTTTTTTTTTTTTTGTTTTAGCAGACAACTGGTTCTTGCAGCACAATAATATAAAATGAACTTTATAGTGTAAATGAACCAAACTGTTGGACCCTACAGCAGGCCACGAGGTCTCCAGCAGCTAGCTAGCCAAACACAGACTAACAACACAAAAGTATAAAACATACATTTCCTGGAACATGCAGTGAATTATACAAAGGGACAAAGCTACAAATAATGTTCGTTTATCGTGGTAATTACCTTTAAAAAGGTTGAGAATGGGAAGATTGAAAGAATGAAACTCCGGCAGGCAGTTCCAGCGGGCATTTACTCGCCTGTAGTAAGTGAGGGGAAAAGAGCGTGACTGCCCCTACTGGAGCCCTGATGTAACACCATGAATTAATACAAGCAAAACATACAGCAGCCTCTGCTGGCTGTGTCCTTCTAAAGCATAAAGAGTCAAACAAACAAATTAGTACAGTAATTCAAAATATGAAAATGTAAGGATGCCTGAAAATTAACCTCTGGATAATACTTGTAACTTAAGCGTTGACTCTTGGCCACGTGTGCTCTCGGGTAGCATAGACTCTTGTTTAGCATAGACTCTTTTTAGCTTAGACTCTTGGTTAGCATAGGCTCTTGTTTAGCGTGGACTCTTGTTTAGGGTAGACTCTTGTTTAGCATAGACTCTTGTTTAGCATAGACTCTCCGTTAGCATAGACTCTTGTTTAGCGTGGACTCTTGTTTAGCRTAGACTCTTGTTTAGCGTAGACTCCTGTTTAGCGTAGACTCTTGTTTAGCGTAGACTCTTGTTTAGCGTAGACTCTCCGTTAGCATAGACTCTTGTTTAGCGTAGACTCTTGTTTAGCATAGACTCTTGTTTAGCGTAGACTCTTGGTGGGCATAGACCCTCAGACATGTAAACGCTCAGCATAGACTCTGTCGTGTTGACTCTGTGGAGTCTTTACTGATGTGGACTCACAGTTAGCGTAACAGCTCGGGTAGTGTAGACTCTTAGAGCTGGGACAAATATGTCAACGTTCCGCTACGTTACTTGCTGCAAATGGCGGAAGCACATGTGTGGGCCCGGGGATCGTGGGTATGGACTCTCCCACTGTCCTTCTTTCTTTCGCCCTAGGCATGTGGTGCCTTCCGGGTGAGTGACGGCTAACTGGCTGTGGTCGCAGTGTGTCCTAGTCGTGGCGGACAGCTGCTCCTGGCCTGTCTTGTCCTGGGGGGCCTCCCAGGGAACAGGAGTGCCTACTGCTACGAGTGGCTGAACTTCTGGAGGGAAGTTTGCTTCCGTCTGAACTTACATGCCCGGACGCCTCTCCTTTCCCTCTCACACACACGTAGAGTTGGGAGGTGTGCACGTCATGTGGGTGGAGCAGAGGGGCCCATCAAAGTGGCATTGTTGGCTGCACCAGGTGGCGACGCGCCTCTCTGTTTTAATTACACTAAGACATCAAAACACAAAAAACACAACACATAAACAACTTCTGGGGAGGGTGTCATGTCGAGCATGTCGTGCATGGCTGCTCATGTGGCCTCGCTCCCTGCACGGTGTGGTTACTGTCCCACAATTTTAATTGCTTCCGGGCTCTTGGGGCTCGGGGCTCTTCACTCTGGTTGCCCTGGATGGCTGGTGCCTGGCAGGGTCAGCAGCTGCTGATCTTGGCTTGCTGGGGCCAGTCCCCCTTGACTGCACGGGTCTCCAGGCCACCCTAGTCTGCCTCTGGCCTCCGTAGAGGAGTGGTGACATTTGCAGGATCACACTCATCTCTGATCCCCCCTCGTTCCTCATCTTCTGCATGCTGACAGTCACTGAGGTGTCCAGTGGGTTTATACACTGAAAGATGCTTTTGTTTAGGGTTTTTCTGTGTCTCAGAAACTTTAGTTGTTGTTGTTTGTTTGTTTGTTATGGTTTTTATTTATTTTAGGAGGTCCTA
>CM047990.1:30862576-30888387 GCA_026261665.1 Melanotaenia duboulayi | reverse complement strand
CTTCTGCAGAGGTCCAAAGATGAACAGTTTATCTCCACAGATAAGTTCGGAGTTGAACCTGCAGCAGCACAGCTGATTGTAACACCTGAGGTTTACCTGCAGAACATCAGCCTGAAGGCACATTTATGCTCAACGCAGAAGACGGGTGCGCAGACGGACAGACAGTTTCGTCTGGTGATGAAGACGATGACTACAGCTATAAAAACTGTGAGAGAATTGAAGACAAACTATATGTGAGTGATTATGGCGTGTTGGGCAGTTCATACTTTATAGCGACGCCAACCGGGGTCTGAAACTGACGTCGGCTCGCCAGAGTGAACTCTAAACTTAACATTGCCCACTAGTGGAGGAACTGACTTAACAGCCATGGCAACGCAAACCAAGCATGGAAGTATGAGGTCGGCGTTGTAAGTGAGCATGAATGAGCCTTTAAAAGACATGTAAACATAACTGAGCTGTCAGAACCGGGCCAACACACACAGGTAAAACCTGCATTCAGCAATGAACCAGTCCCAGATGTTCCCCAGATGTTCCTCAGAGCTCTGCAGATGCACGAAACCTCCATCTCTGTGCATCTTTGTATAAAACCAGTAAAGACCAGCGACCAAACCTTTTCTCATCTCATCGTTCTCTCAAGTCTTTCAGGAGAAAAAATATTGTTATTGAAACAAACACACAACAGAAACTATTTCCATGTTTCCACTTTTTCCTCATTTCCAGTTCTTCCTGCTACTATTTACCTGCTATCCTCACTAAACCAACTCCAGCTCAGCTGCTTTGTGGCGCCACCGTGCATCAGAAACGTCTTCTTGGCTTTATTCCAGCCATAGAGGAGCATTATTTTTCTTCTTTTCACACACACATACAACTTTCTGCTCACTGGTTGATCTTTGGCTGCTCCTGGTGGACAGCTTCGCCCACCAGGCTGTCAGGAAGTTCAACTCCCTCCCTGCTCGATCCCCCTTTCACCAACACCTGAACTTTACAGCCTCAGGTTGACGCCTTCAGAAACAACCTCACAGCCACTTTAATCTCTTTAACCAGACGTTAAGCTAACTCAGTCTTTGTTTTTGCACTAAACATAAAACCATAAACATATATTGCACTGACTGTGATTTGCCTTGTCTATTTATTACCGTGTTTATTTTCTTAGTTTGATGGTACTTTTTTATATTGGCTTATATTTTTATATTTTATGCACCTAGCTTTGAGAGAACTGTCATTTCACTTCTCTGTTTGTCCCGAACATGATGCAGAATTGACTATAAAGCAGACTTTGACTGCTGATTGGACGTTACCGTCAATCTAAGCTCTCTGATTGGTGGAAAGTCTGACAGGAAGTGGCTTCATCATCATGTCCAGGCCTAAATAGAGGTCTCTTAGCAACATAGCAGTGATGGTGATGTTTTTATGGTGGAATGTGATAAATAATGCTGTTATGATGGATCATGGTGGATTTACCAGACAGAGTAAATGTAAAAGTAAAGAGTGGCTGGACTACATTTAGTGGGTGGATTGTAAACCTCCTGGTCAGGATAGAAATGCCTGGAAAACCTCCATAGATCACCTAAAGGGTAAAATATCCATCACAGTTTACCCCACAGAGCTACACAACACCGCTCCTGGGAAATTCTTGACAATATAAACAATCTAGTGGAGTTTTAAGGGTTAATGAAAAGAGGTTCACAGCTGCTCTGGTTTAGTGGTGTGTTTCAATTTTACTTATTTAACGTTTCATTTAAAAAAAAAAGAAATTAAATTAAATTTTCCTGTTATTTCATTGATGTATGTCTTACTCTTCCCTTCATATCTTTTCTGATTTAGGTTCAGTTTATTTGCATATTTCATGGCCCAGAGGAGCAGGTGAGTCAGTGGAAACTCAAGTTCTGGTTGTGATGAATCATTCATCAACTCAGTCTGTTCATATGGAAATCGTACATTTCACTTAATGTGTGTTGGAATTAAAATAAGCTGCATGGACATTCAGGTCCGATCCTTTTGACGAGTGCATGGAGGAGTTCATCTTCTAAACGGATCAACCACAACCTTTCCTCAGCTTTTAAATCCACCTTGTTATTCTCTCTACAGTCATTTGTCAGATGCTTTAAGCGACTTACATGAGAGGTGTTGTTCACAAACAGCCTGATGTGTTTGTTTCAGCCATGTGATCCAGTTAGTGATTTACAGAACTGGATCAGAGCCGAACATCTGGTTCACGTCCTAGATGGTGTTCAGACTGCAGCCACTCTTAGCAACCAGTGTTTAAATGATGCAAACCCACTGAAAACCGCATCCCAGGTTCGGTCCGAACCTCTTTATTCCTGGGAAGGCTTATTACGGAGTGAGATATCCAGAAAGTATCCAAGTTTCAGCCATGACACAAAGGAAAGGAGCTTCAGTGCCGCCTTTATTATCGCCATCAGAAACAACAGCAGAGGAAGGTCACACCCCCCACAATGCCTTGCTGCAACAGTCGGAGTCAACCTCTTTTAAGGATTATTATTTAAACAGTTTCATTTTCACAGCTGAGTGTCAGTCAATAAATAAATCCTTCATATTAACTCTCAAGAGAAAACACATGGAATAGGCTACAGGACCTCTACTTGGACCTGGGAGGCTTCTTCCTGGAAACTTCATTGTAAAAATGGTTTTAAACATTTCTTTTCAACCCGAGGAAAGAATTGAGAAACATCCAGCTAGCTTTGACTTCCAGCTGTCCTGTTTGACACACAAATCATACAGGAAAGAAAGAAACATGACCATAATTCTGAAATTAAAAGATTTTTTCTTATTATTTTCTTATTGTTTCACTGTACTACACTTTGGGCAAGTAGAGTTGTACTAAATGTGCCATATATTGTCTCAGTCCTCTGAGACAACTTGTTGTGATATAGGGCTATACAAATAAATTTGATTTGATTTGATTTGATTTTGATATAAATAAAATTGGTATTCTCCTACACGCCGTTAAACATGGCGGTAAAAAAGGCATCAACCTGACGGCGAGTCGATAATGTCTGAACAGGGAAGACTGCTCCATCGACGACAAGGCGAGAAGCAGGGCATACCTGGACAGGTTGCCAGCCCACTGCAGGGCCGCGGTGAAACATATTTGACGTGCTTCCTCTCTGACTACAACTTTTTATGGCTTTACAGGTGGGTGTAAAACACCAAAGAAACCTGATAGTCTGTTTTAAGGATGATTTAATCTGGGGGTGCCCAAGTCCGGTCCTGTTTTCAAAAGGCTAAATTCCCTCATCCGCATGCCATTCAGCTCTGCAGAGGCCTGGAAACGAGCCACTCAGGTGTGTTGGAGAAGGGATGCATCCGAAAGTTGCAGGATAGTAGATCTCACCGGACTTGGGCACTCCTGATTTAATCCGTTCATTTGAAGGGAATAGCTCTTCCTCTCCCGTACTTTCCCACTCTAACACGGAACAAAAAATAAAGCAACACAGATGTTGTGTAACTTTGTTTTTGCTCCGTGCGCTGATCTGCCGATATGATTTGGATATAATATTTTATGGAAAGTGACAATCTTGAGAATATTTTCCTATTAATTCACTGTGTTGTTTAATACTGTGATTAATTGTGAATTTGAGTAATGATGGCACCCCACAGGTGAATCACAAAAAGCCCAAAGCTCTAAAATTCTTCTGTGGTGTTTGAATGACACTGACTTGGACACTATCTGAACAACCACTAACCCTCAGATGGAAACAGGACTGTAACACCTAATTATCTTCAGACAATCAGATCTCAAAATGTTCTGAACTGTTTTTATGATTTAGGAGCATAAAGAGAACACGGCGGTCTGACGCTCTCGCAGGATAACTGATTAGTTGATAGGATGAATCAGACAGATGGACGGATAAATTCATGGATGGATGCGGTGGCATGAATATGCTCTAAGCTGTGTGGAGAACAGATTCCCAAGTTCAACTACGTGTGAGTGTTGATGGCGAATCGGTTCCACAGGTTGTTCCCATGAGTGGAAACAACTATAAACTGGTTTGTTGATTACTCCCGTTCACCCTCCGTTGAATCGAACAGGTGAACCCCCATCAGCGGGGGTTAAGTCCGTTAAACGGCCCCCTCCACCACCATCAGACCGACCCTCAGGCACGGAGCTAACCTGCGGCTCACCGTCACATATGTCATGTTTTATGAACACGCACGGACGCGAGCACAGACGAGTCACCTCTCGGGCACAGTTTAATAACGGAGAACTGCTGTTTTCTTGGGGATGAATAATTCAGAGTAAACTAGCAGCGGCTCCTCTCGGAGATCAGGCAGCGGCTAACCGCTTACAGTTAGCAGGGAAACGCCTGCCGATAGCATCGCAAGTATCCGTTACAACACCTGCATCCCACCGATTAAGTTCAGTTCTATTTACATGATTCAGTCAGAGCCTGGGAAAACACTGATTTGACTGCTGCTAGCAACTCTGTAGCTAGCAATAGCTTAGCCGTCCCATGCTAGCGGGGCCTTAGCAGGTCAGCTAGCAGGTTAGCTTCCCGCCGCTCGATGATGTCTAACGTCTGGAGTCAGCAGCTGAATTAAGTTCTGGTTCGCAGCTCCTCCGTTAAATTCGAGTGTGAAATAGATTATACTGCGGAACTGCAGCCGCCGGCTTACCTTCTCCTTCTTGGTTTTATTCGGCATCTTGACCGCGTCGCAGGGTTTTTCCACGGAGGTTCCGTGATGTTCCTCCACGGGACTCAGACGCTGTCACTCGGTCTGTTTCAGTTCCCTGCGCCCGCTTCCCACACGGCGATTCCCATTGGCTATGGGCAACACATCTGCCTAGCGACGCGTAATAAAAAATTTCTGATTGGTTGACAGTGTATTTTAATAGCTAGGGTGAGGCTGCAGGGAACTGAGGCAGGTCTGAAGTCTTCCCCAGCAACAAAACACCTCCAACCTGATGATGAGGATCCCTGTAGGTCCGGACCGCACCGCAGAACTATCCAGAGGCTTGACTCCAGGAAAACGTACAAAAACACTCAGTCACGTGTCACAAATGAAGTTAATAAGGGTCTTTTTTGTAATGAAAGGGGTTTAGCTGAAACACGGCTCATTGACGAAGTTAATTCTGCAGATGTTGATGTTTTGTTTTCTTATTTGCGTTAATCCGTGTTTAAAAAGGGGGGAAAGACTGGTGTATCAGACTGATTTACATTCACAACGCAAATCCAAATGATGAATAAACCAAAGTTTAATGTCAGTCCAGATGTTTAATACGTCCACAGCACATTTAAAAAGAAGAAAAGGGCCACTCAAACAGCCCATATTAGCTCCAGGCAACAAGTCTAAACGTTTGATTTAACTGAACAAATTGTCAAAAACTGAGGAAGTCTAGTTCAGTTTAACACATTGCAATTTAAATCAAAGTGGAGAAGCAATAAAAGAAGGCGTTATTGTGATTTATCAAATCCAATTTTATTTATAAAGCACTTCTAATACAGGAGGAGCTTTACATAATATAAACAACAATGTTTGCATATTGTAAACAATATAGAAAAACAATTGAAACAGCACCCAATGGGGTCCAAATTGTGAAATAGGGCTACAGTACAGGACCCCCCAACCACCCACTCAAAGGCGATCCCCATGGCAATAACCCTGCACACCCAGCAGGCATCACTCAGGCATGGAGGAGTGATGCCTCCCAGTAAGGAGTTAAACATGTTTAAAATGATTTATTCAAAGTAAACAAATAGAAAAATAAATTAGGAGAAATGCAACATGAGATTAGAACCTCCACCTTCTGAGTTTTATCCTTGATATGGTAGAGAATCAGTTCAACAAGACAAAGACATTCAGACCTAATGAGGCATTAGAAATAATACAGATTTAAAATAAAACTAAGAAAACACCGTTTCTCTGCTCACTTCAACAGAATAAACCTTTACTATTTACAACTTAATGTAAATCGGAGACAGCTTAACATTTAAATCTAGTGAAATGTACTTTGATAGTGGATTGTACCAGCTGGGCATCAAACAACTACAAACAAGTCCTAAAAGCCTCAGATAGAAAGCTAAAACTTACCCTCACTGCAGGAGCTGCACCACGAGCCTTGATCTGGTAAAATGTTAAAGATTCTCCACTTTTAGCTCCAGCCACATTACAAGGATCCACCGTGAAATAGAGGCGAGGAAGTGTGTTTGGCTTCTTCTTGTTTCCTTAGCTAGGTTATTTTTATAAATTAGCTACGAAGTTATTAACGTGGACTAATTTGTTTTAACTGGATCACAATGTATGGGCTTGAATGGACTACGCCTGTAAAAGTGCCTTGAGATGACCTTGTTGTGAATTGATGCTGCAGTAAAGTTTATTTATGAAGCACATTTAAAACAACCAGCTGACCAAAGAACTACACAAAGCAACAGTGAAGAATAAAAGCAACACAAAATATCCCTTTAAAATGAGTTAAATGAACCATGTAACAGTTAACATACAGAGGATAGTTAACTAGTTAAAAACCAATGAGAACAAATATGTTTTTAAAACAGATGTAGCACATCTGGTTGGCAACGGGATTCAGTTTTATACAAATAAAGCTGAATGTTAGAAAATCTGAATATGATCTTCCATTTAAATGTAATTTTATTGTGTAAATTTATCAAATGTATTATTTAATAGACAAATGAAAAATAATTAATTACATCAGAAAATGAACACATTTTATTGATTATTCATTAAATTTATTTTGGAGGGATTTGCAGCCTAGTGGTTCCAGACGTGGCTCAGTTCTCCAGTACATCTAGAGATGGGTCAAAACCAGAATTTCCTAACTGGGATTAATGAAATAAAAATGGTTCATTATCATTAAATGCTGTCCAGTAAACTATGAATTTTATTGATACACACAAATCATGAAACTAAAAGCTAAATGTTCCTAAATTATTTCTGTTTTCTAACTAAATATTTTTTTCTCTTCTTAGGGTAAATTCAACTGATATGAACTTTTCCATTTGCCCTTAAATTCTACTTTGTTTTTATTGCACTTCAGGTAAATGCTGGACTTTGGCTCCCAGAGGGATGAAAATGAGCTCCGGCTAAATCCTGCACATTTTACACAGGTAGCGTAGCCGGTGTGAGCGGTCCATGTGGTGCAGCACAGACTGAAATATCTGACACACGTTCATGATCAGCTGACAGTTATCATGATGCCAAGGATTCCCCGTGAGGTGTTCCAGCATTTTGGGCCTTATTTTAATCTGTACTTGTAATTTTATTTTTGTAAACGTATCTAATTATTTTGTTTTTTTCCACCCCCCCCGCATCCCAATGCCTGAATCGGATGTTTGAGATGTTTTGACCACAGCCGGGCTGCTGAACCTTCGTGCGGCTTGGGAAGGTCCAGCCTTCTGCATTCAACTCTTTCTTCACATGAATCTTCTTCACCTCTGCTGGATCAGCCGAGTTGTGAATTTAAACTGTTTTCTGTAACACAACCTTCATCTCAGATCAGCGTGATGCTCCTTTGTTTCCCCTCAGCAGATTTAACGCATCCGGTTGATGTTGGGTTGGATTTTCTCCGTACATCAGTGTTTTTATCCGACACAAAGGACAGAAGTGAAGGTGGACGAGTTTCATCCGTCTTCATTCAGGGTCAGTAGTGCGATTCCCGGCCTCAGCTGCTTCACTTTATCAGATTAATCTGAATTATCCACATTTATCAATCTGAAAGAGAGCTGGACTTCCAGACAGTTTCCACCTTCAGCCTGGTTTCTATCATCAAGTCTTTTATTATTTTCCTTTAAAACATCAACGTTCGTCTGGTTCACAGTTCTGGAAAAGTGCCAGAATCATCGTCTGAACGTGACAAGAGAACGGCAGGTTCAGCTGCACTAGACGCTGTAATGGCCCTTTAAAGGTGGTCTGATGGAGGACAAAACAAACTTCATCTGGTATCAGGATTTTCTCTCCAAACATCGGCTTCAGCTTCATATAAAACAAAGTTTGTTCCTCGGCAGAACCTCCTCCAGGAGGTACCAAGGGTAAGCCACAAGTCCAACCCAAGCCTGATGGACAGAGGAGGTGAAACCCTGCTGGGAGGACAGAGGAGGTGAAACCCTGCTGGGAGGACAGAGGAGGTGAAGCCCTGCAGGGAGGACAGAGGAGGTGAAGCCCTGCGGGGAGGGAGAACAGAATAAAACTACGGAGTCTCCATAACCTAAAAATCACCTAAAACACTGAAAACAACAGAGGAAGAGGAGGTGGAGGAAAGAGACATGAGGAAGAGGGGGAACAAGGAGAGGAGGAGATATGAGGAGGAAGGATGAGGAGAAGATGGGGGTGAGGAGGAGAAGGGAGATGGAGGAGAAATAAGGTAGAGAAATGAGAGGAAAAGAGAGAAGGAGGGGAAAGGAGACATGAGGAGATAATGAGGAATGGATGAGAGGAAAAAAAGAGGATGAGAGGAGACATGGGGAGGAGAGGATGAGAGAAGCGGAGAGGAAGAAGAAGGGGGAGGAGAAACCTTGCTGGACATCTTGTATATCTTCTGGTGGAGGAGGACTTCAAGGAACTTTGAACTTCTTCTACATGTTGAGGTCCAGTTCTGATCTGAGAAGAGGTTCTGGTTCCAGCTCTGAAGCAGGAGTCCAGCTGATCTGGTTCTCCATCTGTTCTGCTCTGCCATCTTCATGACATCATGATGATGTCACAGCTCCACTGACCCAAAACGTCCCTCCACGTTTTTTGGTTCAGCTTTAGGTTTTTCCTCCCTCGCAGCGGACTGACCGGCAGATTAAATCTAAACCCGATTTCATGTCTGAAGAGTTTTTCTTTAGAAAAGTTTCAAAGTTTCAGCTGAAACGTAAAAACATTGGTTTCCGTCCAAACTTTCTCTGAGCCGTCTTTTGTACGTTTGTTCTGTGGTTAATAAAGTTTTAAAATCAGCACAAAGTTGTCGGCTGGATTTTCTACAACGTTTATTAAAACTACTGAAAATGAGGAACAGAACAGGAGGGGGGATCATATGACGAGTGAACGGGTTCTTCCAGAACATCTACAAACAGAACGCAGCGTTACCTTCAGGAGGACAAACAGAACCTTTTCATGTGGAAAAAGCCGGACAAACACGTCACCTGGACCTTTAAAGGAGCAGGAAACATCTCGGTTCCACCGAAGAGGCGGATCATCCGCTCTGTGAGCAGAAGCTGAAATATCCTGACCCAACGAGACTAAACTAGAACAAAGTAAAAACAGATTCTGGATCAGGTGGACACGATTTATCTGAACATCAAAATACAGTTTTGGTTCGATGTCTTGAGTCTTTTTCTCGTCCAGAACTTTCTGTGACCGGAACCAGTTTTTAACTTTTACTCAAAGTTAAAATCGTAGTCAAAGTCCAGGGAGGTCATGTCTGAAGGGAGGCCCAGGTTCTCCGGGGTGATCTCCATCATCGCAGAATCCTCCTCGCTGGTTGTGTCGGTCCCCAGCTGCAGCCTGGAGTCTGGTTCTGATGTATCAAAACCTTTCTGGTCCTCTGAAGCCAACTCGTGTTCTGGTTCAGGCTGGTCCTGCTGCTGCTGCTGCCGGGTCTGGTATCTAGTCTGAGAGCGCGTTTGTCGGACTGAACCAGATGCAGGAGGTGTCTTTTTGGCTGATGTGGTCTTGCCTCTGGTTTTGGGACCTGGTCTGGGTTTAGACTGCGGTTCTGGAGTCATCTCCGTTAGGGACTTGGCTTCCTGGTCTGCTTGTGGTTCAGACTGTAGTTCTGTTTGGATCTTAGGGTCTTGTTTGGGCTGGGGTTCAGGTGTTGGTTCTGGTTCAGTGGACTTGGTTTGAGGACTGATTTGGGCTTCAGGTTTAGGAGGAGAGGACTGGTTCTGAACCTCGGACGGAGCTGGTGTTGGACCTTTTGGATCTGAGGTGGACTGAAGGGACCAAACAGATGTGATCTGAATGTCCGGTTCCTTCCGGGTGGGAAGAGGACTCTTTGGATCCGGTTGTGGAGCTGTTTGGACCTTAGCTGGAGGACAGGGTTTGTCCTGGAGTTGAGCTGGTTCTGGAGCTGGAAGTGGACTCTTGGTGGTGTCACTCTTGCAGGTTTTGGTGTCAGGTTCTGGTTTGGAAAAGGGGGAGGGACCTGACTGGGTGCCGCTGCTATAAAAGATTCCGAATAACTGCTGAGCTTTGGCTGCAGCCAGGTGACCCGTCAGTCTCTCCGACCTGGGAGCGCCGTCACCCACGTTCACTCGAGGTGGAGGTTTGACAAACACAGTCTGTGTCTGCTCCTCCTCTGGTACGCCGGGAGCCGCCACATCTGATACAATCTTTATCATTGTTTGCTGTGGAGGCGGAGCCTTGGATGAAGGGGGTGGTGTGGGTTTGGATTCAGATGGTACTAGTTTTTGCTCAACGGTGGAGGGTTGACACACGGGTGGAGCACAGTTCACCTGAAAGCGAGTAGGTTCTGGAACAGGTTTAGGTTCAGATAGAGATAGTTTTGACTGAGCTGGACCGGGTTTCAGACCTGGTGGACCAGGTTTAGCTTCAAATGGAGGCGGTTTTGGCCCAATTGGACCAGGTTTAGGACCTGGTGGACCCATTTTAGGTTCAACTGGAACAGGTTTCAGACCTGGTGGACCAGGTTTAGCTTCAAATGGAGCAGGTTTGGGTCCAATTAGACCAGGTTTAGGACCTGGTGGACCAGGTTTAGCTTCAAATGGAGCAGGTTTGGGTCCAATTAGAGCAGGTTTAGGACCTGGTGGACCAGGTTTAGCTTCAAATGGAGCAGGTTTGGGCCCAATTGGACCAGGTTTAGGACCTGGGGGGCCAGGTTTAGCTTCAGATAGAGCAGGTTTTGGCTGAGTTAGACTAGGTTCAGAACCTGGTGGAGCAGGACTACACTCAGATGGTGCCGGTTTGGACATCGATGGTGGGAGTTTAGGTCCGAACACTTCTGGTTTAGTCACCACTGATGAAGACACCACGTCAAACGGTCCGGTTACCCCGAACGGGCCGTGTTTCTGGAACTGACTTGTGGGGGAAACAGAAACAGGCTCGAATATGCCAGGCCCCTGGGGTCGAAGGTTGATGAAGGTGTTAAGAGGTGCAGGTTTTCCCGCTGCGGTTGTTCTCCTCAAGTGAGCGGCAGGTGGTGGAAGATTGGGTCGGATCCGTCCTCGGTTGGCAACCCAGGGAGGAGGGACGCTGTGCTCGCCTCCCAGCTTCTGGGCGATCTCCTTGGCGACCGCTACAGACTTTGCAAATGAGTCCTCCACAGAGACGGGCACATCTTTGGAAGCCGTTTCGTCGTCTCTTATGAACTCGGCGGCAACTTTCTGTGCCTCTTTTGCCAGGAGGTTCTCCTTCTTCTTCCAGGTGAACTTCCCGAAAGGAGTCGTCGTAGCGGCCGGCGCCGATCTTCCTCCTTCAAGGCTCTGCTTGCGGAGCTTTGCTCTCATGGCCGGACTTGGTCCACAGAAGATTTTGGGGAGCTCGTGGGGTTTTGTCGGTGGTTCGGACATACTCGGGTTTGGTTTTGCCATCGGCCTGTCTGGCTCGGGCTTTTTAAACCCCTCCCTTTCGGCCTTGTCTTCGTCTCGCTCCCGGTCGTATTTTAACCTGGCGTCTGAATATTTATCATACTTGTATTTGTCCTCGTCGTTCCTTGGGCCATACTTTGGCCGGTCGTCGTATCGATCGTCATCATCTCGCTGGTATCGGTGCCGATACTCTTCGTCTCTGCTGTTTCTGTAGCGACCACCGCGGTCTTCGTCATCCCTGCTGGAGCGGTACTTCTCGTCCTTCTTGCTGTATTTGTACTTTTCCTCCTCATCTTTCTTGGCAAAAGAAGTCTTATCCTCTTCTAGGCTCTTTTTAAAATCTCCCTCTTTCCTGCCTGGTTTCGGCTTCTCCTCTTCCTCCTTCTTCACTTTAAATTTCTCCTTTTGGACAGCTTCCTCCACCTCCTCCTCTTTCTTCTTATCCTTTTTCTCCTTTTTGTGTTTGTTTTTTTCATCCTTGTCTTTTGCGCCCTTCTCCTCATCTTCGTGTTTGCGCTTCTTCCCGCTCATCTCCAGGGCCAGGCCCGCCTGGCGGTCCAGGTTCCTCCTCTGCTCGTACAGCGGGTTCTCAAACATTTGTTTCTGATGAAGAACACAAGCAGAAATGAAGACAAATCAGCACTGATATCCTCACGTCTCCAAAATCTTAACCATGAACATAGAAGACTGAGTATGAGGCTTCCTCCTTTCCGTTATATCTGGTAACGGTTGGAGTCTGTAGTTTGGAAGGTGATCCAGAGGCGTCAGATCTGCAGGTTCAGATCGGTACCTTGTACTTCTCATTGTGAAGGTGCGTGACGACGTGCTCTTCGGCACAGATGGCATCTCCATAAAACTCTTTACACAGCAGACAGAAGAATCCTCTGACGGGAACCAGGAACTCCGAACCTGCAGCCAAACACACGCGCGCCACATTTTAACCCTCAGCAGTGACAAAATAACCTGTCAATCATGTTTACCTGCCGTCCGTATCCATGTTCAGAACCTGTCAGGACAGGAGAAGGTTAGAGAGAAAGGAAGGAGAGGATGGAAGTTATTTCAGAGCAGCAACTGATGGAGGAGTGCTATAACGGCTCAGCAGCGTCGTGACGGACGATGCACCGTACCGAGCAGCTACAGCACTGATCCAGGTCGTTACTGACAGCAGCTTCAGAGGAGAAGACAAGAGACATGACAGGACATCAGAGATGTGGACAGTTGTCTCTTCTGAAGCTCCATCTGTTTTCATTAAGAGACAGAACCTGTAGACAGATCCACTCTGAGCTCCACCTGGAAGCAGAAGATGCTAACAACATTCAGTGGCTCAGACACCACATCACTCAGAGAAATGATGATGTCACAGGAATCTGTGGCAGTGTTGTGCCAGTACCTTTGGCGGGTTTTGTCAGCTTCTCCTCTGATGAGACACTCTTGGAGATTTTGGTAGGGGAGGAAGCCCAGGGCCGGTCGTACGGGTCCAACGTCTGCAAGGAAAAGGAGGTCAAACTGTAGCGTAAGGAAAAAGGACGAATATTTGACTAAAAATAGGTCCAGTAAAATCTGAAACCTCATGAACCCACCTTTCTGTGCGATTTGCTGTGCAAGTGCGTGAAAAAATCAAACATTGAACCAGAGGTGATGTTACAGTGTTTACACCAATGGTTTCCAGCGTCATAGTATTCAAACGGCTCGGGGGGCGGAGCTGGCGCCGGAGCCGGGGTTGTGACGGACAGCTTCTCCAGGGACGCCCTCGATGGAGCCGCTGAGGTGGGCTAAAAGACATAGATGGAGGACAGTGAAGAGCAGGCGGAGATGGATGCAGTCAGCTCCTTCGTTTCTTCTCAAAACAGCTTCACAAAATGAGAAATGTCAAAGTTTCTCACCTGGACTGAGCTCCAGAACCGAGTCCGGCCGCTGCTGTCCACTCCTACACAAACGCCTAACACGGAAACTCTGAGTCCGCGCAAATCGAAACTCCTCTGAGCTGCAGCGCACCCCACGAGAACCTTATTACGAACCCAAATAATCTAAAAGTATGTGACTGTTTTCACTAAAACATCTCAGATTTACAGTTCAAGACATTAATTACCTCAGTGTTTAACAAATATTTCAGTAAAGCAACTCAAAAACAAAATTATGTTCTGATATTTAACGTTACAGGTTTGTTCTTCAGTTTAACTGAGACGATGATTCAACCAGCTGCAGCACAGAGGAGTCACCTCACCGTGGTCCTCTAACAGGACCGGATCGGCCGGACACGTCTACGAAGCAACACTCAACGCGCCGACCGCTCGTGTTCAGGCTTCACAGCAGGTACAAGGTGACAGTTTTCATCCATAAATCAGTTCATTCATTCATTCACACCTGCTTCACTTCTATCAGTCTGAACACACCCACACACCTGAGGAAGCTTCTAATGACATCACATCTTCATCAGACACCAAACTGATGAGGAACCAGACAAAATGACAAACTAACCGAAAAAACAAAGAATTTCATACATGACAGATTCAATAAGAAAATTATAAACCTAAATAAAACTGCTAGTTAAATTATTCCACTAGCTAACATTTACATGGCCACAAAAATCAGATCATTTCTACAATCAAATCTGATGCTTTTACATGCACCGCAGAAATACGAGGATCGAAAAACCAGCGAATCTGTTTACATAGAGACCAAAAATCTGACCATCATCTGATTTCTGGTGTTGTCTGACTATTCTCATCCTCATGTTAAACGCATGATATGATTATGATTCATCAGATTACAGCAGTTATAGGATTTATTTATCTATTTTTTATTTAACTAGGAAGTGTCTTTGACTCACAACAGAGCGGTCGTCCACCAACCGGAAAGTTGGTGGATCGATTTCATGCTTCCCCTGACTCCATGCCGAAGTGTCCTTGGGCAAGACACCGAACCTCATGTTGCCTCCCGATGTATCTATCAGTTATAAATGTGTGTGTGAATGTGACGTGTAGTGTAAAGTGCTTTGAGTAATCAACTACAAAAAAACTGTAAAACTATAAAAACTGATGCAAAACAGATAAAATCATCTTAAGAGAAGTTCTTCATTTAAATGAGCTCCAAATAAAACTTTATATTGTTCCACTTACTGAGCTTTAAGGTGTCCTGGAGGGTGTTCAAGGACCAAGGTGTAAAATAAGAAAATGCAGTTCCAGCTAGCTCAAAAGAAATGTTTGATGTTAAACAGCAACAGTCTGCATGAGGTTACCAAATTTAGTTTTGTAGAATAAAATTAACCTAATGGCAGCGATATGAGAAATCAGATTAGCTAGATTTCTCCCCGACAGCCATCTTTGGGCATGCAGACTGATTTTTTAACATCTGCACATGTGCTAAAAATTTTATCAACTCAGTTACAAAACGAGCGGAAGACAAAAGCAGCTGGAATTCAAAGTATAAACGAAGTAAAATATTCACGTGTCATCTATTTTGCAGACTTATGCTAAGACCAGAAAAAAAAAGGTCATGTTTTTTAGATTTCCTTGATTGTGACGCAAGATGTTCTTTCACATGCGCAGATGTGAGAGAAGAAAATAAATTATTTTTTATGAGTCTAAATGCACAAAGGTGTTGAAGAGTTGGGGAGAAATGCAGGTGTGGTAATCTGATTTCTCACAATAAGATACCTGCTCTTATCGGATGAAGCATAATCAGATTATGATGACTACATGATCAGTTGACTAATCTCCAGAAATCAGATAATGAACTGATTTCTTGGTGTGAATGTTAACGGGCAATTTGACCTGCTAGCTAACATGCTAATTAAACAGCTAGTTAATCTAGTTGACTGTTTCAGGAATTCTTACTGTTGGAAATGTTACTGTTAGCATCAACCATTAGCATGTGACACGCGGTGAAAACAGCAGACTGAAGTTAATAAACCAACGTTAGACCCTAGCTGTGCTCTCTGACAGGACGTCTGCCTGCTCCTCCCTGTGTTACCTCCTCCGCAGGTCCTGTACCTTCACTACGGAGGCGCCGGCACCCTGCCGGCACTCTGGGCTCTTTTCGGGTTCTCGTTTCTTCTTCTGTGGTGGCGCAGGCGCTTCCTCCCGAACCTCTGGCTGTTTGCTGGCTTTGCGGGGCCGGTCCGACGGGCTCAGACCGAGGATGAGTGCCACCTTGTCAATCTCGCTGCGCTTCTTCTCAGCGGCTTCGTGCTCCTTGCGGAGGCTGGAGATCTGAATCATGACCTCCTCCTGCAGCCGGCTGATCTCCTGCAGCAGAGGGTCTTTGTGGCCGTCCTTCTCCCTGCGCTTCTTCCTCAGGAGCTCACCTACAAACATGAAAACATGACATGAAACAAACAGGAACCAGACCAGCATCTACATGTTAGATAACACACACAGTGATGGTGTTGTAGTTGTCAGCGTGACCTGATGGTGGCGGTGTTTGGCCGCTGTTCTTGTTTTCTTACAAGGTTAAACTCGAACAGAAATTTTGACTCAAAGATACTTCAAAGGTCAACCAGTGACCGTGGTGGTTTGACATCACGGTGGATCGGGGGTGACGGTGCAGTATGGTTTGACTCCACATAAAGAGATGGAGGCTGCTGCTGGCTGCTTCTTGTTCAGTCAGCAGGAAACACGAAGAGATTATGAAAACAGTCACACCATGAAGCAGAAGCTCAAAGAGAAACCACCACTGGGGTCCAGCTGAGTCCAACAGACCATCAACGTGGACCTGCCAAACCCTGAAACGTGATTTGGATCCATCCAGAGTTCTGACTGATGATGAACGTTGGTGACCTTCTCTGGAAGTCCAGAATCAGAACCACTTCTGTGGGTTTTACCAGTCTGGCTCTGCCGCCGATGGTGGACCGGACTCCACAAACTCACCCTGCTGCTTCCGGAGTCGCTCCAGCTCCTTTATCAGATACTCCTTCTTCGTCATCCTCATGTCCCTCTCTTCCTTCAGCTTCTCTCGCTCCTCCAGAACCTGAACAGAACATAAAGTCAGACATCGGCATTGAACAGGTTCCACCATGTCTCTGCTGGTCTCAGACCCAGAACCAGCATCAGCTGCTTGTTAAATGTTTAACTTCTCCACCAAGACCAGAACCGAGGTCTGTCTGAAACCTGGTGGAGGGGTGACGAAGTAGAATATGTAACCTTGTGGTGCTGAACCAGAATCAGACGCTGTGCTGCTCCATAATCCTGTCTGACCGTTCGGACCGGTGCAATTAAACCCGTCTCATTCGGCCAAAAGAAACTTTCTTTTCTCATCCATTTAAAAAATGGTAAACTAACTTCTGACTGAAGAGCAAAGTTTTAAAAGAAGAGCCGACCACCTGAACTGATACTGAGGAGGATTAAAGAGCTGAAACAACATCAGAGACCTGAGCGAGTTGTTCAGAACCAACAGGAGGTGAAGCACCAAATCCCACCTTTTGTTTCTGGCTCTCGTTGTTCTGCTCGTCAGAAACTCGTTGGACCTGGCTGCTCGGCTTGTCTCCGTCCCGAGAAGTGCTCCTAACGGGACCTAAAAAAAAACACACATTGTTCAAATTAAAGACAAGACACAACACCTTCACCTCCACTGTGATGCTCAAATATTCAGTGTAAAAGCTAATTTATGTTTACTTTCATTACATTAACGGGTACGTTTGATTCAAACACCACTGCCCACATTCAGAACATCCACTGGAGCGCAGAGCAGAGACAGGAGCAAACATGATGAGATCAGGAGGAGGAAATCATAACCGGGCTTATCAATACTCTGGAATCAATAATTTGATATCTGCCAGTCAAAATATCTGATTTGATACTTTTGTATTTTAAATATTGCAATACTACTCAGCTAGTACAAACCTTCAATTTGTCTTCACTTCTAAGAGTTTGATGCAATAATATTACGTGTTCGGTGCCACATGATTATGGACAGGTAATCAGACGCCATGATGCTGCCCTACGTTAGGTATACAGGTAGAGAACTCTGCCCATCTTCTCCATCCTTTATGCACATATTTCAGTCCATTTCTAGAGAGCTTGAAGACACGTACGTGGACATAGCGAACAAAGCAGCACAGCCAGGAACCACAGGGGCAGTGTTGAGCACAACCGCAAACATGTAGCCAGCAAACAAAGAAGAAGAAATGTATTTAATGGCCAAACAGACCGCCACCGGCTACTGTGTTGCCTCTTCATGTCTCTTACTGAGAATGTACATCATCACCACCTCCTCCTCCTCCATCGTCACCATGTTTGTTACTGTCTGAAACTGATGTCAGGACTCGGAAGTGAACTCTGCACTGCCCTCTGGTGGACATACTGAGCAACAACCATGCTAAAGTAAAGGATACACGTTAGCAGTGACATCTGACAACATTTGAAACTTACATCGGTAAAGGAAGCATTAACGACTCACCTTTGACCCCTGGCTCAGGGGCCGGGTTGTAGGACTGAGGGGGAAACTCTTCTGTTTGCGGCGGTGGGGCCAGGCTGGGGGGCGGGTACATGGGTGGCCACTGTTGGGTCATGTAGGGCATGTAGCTCCCGTACTGTCCATAGGCTGATGGGGGGAAGTTGGGGGGAATCATGCTGTGGACCTGTGAGGGGGGGAAGGTGGGAATGGGCATGACCGGGTGAGGGGGTGGAACGGGGGTGGGGTTGATGGTCTGAGGCGCTGGGTCGCTCCACTCTTGTTTCGCCTCCTTCCCGTCCTGGTCTTTGTGGGTTTTAGGCGGGGCCGCACTTCTCTTGCGCTTGTCGTCACTGCTCCAGCTGCCCCCCCGCTTGGCCCCCCGGCCACGGCTTTGGCTCCGGCTGCTGCTGGAGGAGGAGCTGCCGCTGCGGCTCCGCCTCCTTTGGCGGTCCCAGCTGCCGTCGGAGCTGCCGGACGAGTACTGGCGGCGGCGAGTGGGTGTCTTTGGAGGTGGTTTGTTGCCATGGAGACGCTCTTTGGTCCTGGCAGCCATTTTGCCGATCTCGGCAACACCCAGGTCCAATCCGATGGTCTTCAGCAGATCCTGGATCTTTTCATACTCCTCCAGCGCTTGGCGCTCGCTCTCCTCCAGTGGCTCAGTCCCCGGTGGGTATGCAGGATTCGAGACCTGGACCATGATGTTCTGGTCCACACTGATCGAGGGCCGGCTCACATGCCTGGTGTCCACCTCTGTCATAGTGGGAGTGGCCTGTAGGTGAGCAGAGACCCCTGGTGGGAGGCTGTACATCTTACTGACAGCCCTCTGCGGCAGGGGGTCCATGTACAGCGAATCCTCTGTTACGTCTCCGTACAGGTCCAGGTTCTGTCGGAGTGGCTCAGGTGCCGGTGGGGGTTTTGGCTCCTCAGAGTCCCCGTACAGGAACTTCTCCTCATCGTCGATGTCGTCCACCACCTTCTCCTGAGCACCCGACGCCGCGCCCCCCAGCAGGTTGAAGATCTCTTTGATCTCGGCTTCGAGTCTGGGACGCTGGGCCATCTGCGGGTCGGACCGCAGCTCCGCCAACATAGCGGCCACGGCGCGAGGATCCGAGGTTTTAACAGCCTGTAACAGCTGGTCGGCCACTCGGGACATGTTGGACTCGTCCAGGCGAGGAGAGTCGGAGCTCTGCGACACACAAACACCATCGGTCATGTGACTCATCATTAAATAAACACATAAATAAATTAACACTAAAATTAATTCATATTCCAACAAACTCTGAGCTGGCGTGGCTACCTGGACAGACGGCGAGTCCTCGCAGTTGTTGCGCTTCTTCAGGATGGATTTGGTGGGCAGGGACAAGATCTCCTCCAGCTCCTTGCGGCGCCGGGCCGTCTCCAGCTCCTTGAACTCTTTGCTGGTTTTTGGGCCGCTTCCGTCTTTGCTGCTCGAGCTGCTGCTGACGCTTCGGTCTCGACTTTTGCTGCGACTGCGACTCCGCTGCCGACTCTTGCTGCGAGCGTGGCTCCGGCCCCGACTCCTTCCTCTGCTTCTCCCCCGGGATCTAGATCTGGACCTAGATCTGGACCTGGACTTGGATCTGGATCTGCTACGAGGGCGGCTCTTGCTGCGGCCCCGGCTCTTGGCCCGGCTCTGGTCCGGACTGCGGCTCTGGCCCCTGTGGCGGCTCTTGCTGCGGCCCCGGCTCTTGGCCCGGCTCCGGTCCGGACTGCGGCTGTGAGGTCGGCTCCGCCCCCTGCTGCGGCTCCGCTCGTATTCGGGTCGGGAGGGGTAGTCCCTGCTCACAGAGAGAAACATGAGGCAAACTGAGCATGTGCAGATCAGAGTTTAACCCCTTATTGTTGCAGACTTATTGATTAAATTTTAGTTATTTATATTTATTAGCTTGATATTTAATTGTAGTTTATTTTATTCCTGTTTTTGTTCCTTTTTTAATTATTAATCCAAAAATGATTCATAAAACCTGGAGCTTGATCTGTTGAAACGTTTCCTTTCCCAGTGACAACAGTGACTCTACACTTACGAGATCTTATATACACAACTAAAAGATTTACTGAGTCGCTTCCATCCAAAATCAGCTCCTCCGAGATGATGCCACATTACCATTGTTAAAGCAGCACCTGCAATAACTTTGTTTCTGGACACCTGATGATAAAAATTGTAGATGTAAAGCTGGAAAACTATCAGAAACTTCATAAATAAGATGTATAAATGTTTTTCAGGTAGATTTGTGTTCACAGCTGTAACAAGGCAATTATTAGCCCAAAATCAGCTCCTCTCTCAGATAAAGCCAAAATCAGATGTTTTCATTCACCAGTGGATTACATTCACCTATTAACTATTTAGCAGCTAACGCTACCGTGGGCGTTATTATTATAATTAATCATTAAACATTTTTTTCTTTTAAATTAATTAAACATTTTAATATGTAAAATGGGTGAAATCAATTAAATTTGTCTCATTCTTCACATTGTATAAAAATCATAGTATTTGGAAAACTTTAGAAAAGATGCAAACTTTGTAATTAAATTTACAGAAACTGGTCAAACTTTTTGACCTGGGAGGAATTTTATGAGTATGTAAGTCTAAATCAATGGCTGAGGTTTTATCCGAGGCTTCGTCTGTGGGGGGACGTCTGAATCCAGCTTCTGATTTACAACCTAACGATCAGACTGAAAACCTGCCTTGTAATTAATAATCTCTGGTGATAAACAGTCTTAAAAACACTGTTAACATTTAAACAACCTCATAACTGTGTCTCCAAAAACACATTTCGCGTCATCTCTGGTTACCTGTCATGATGGCGCTGGGGAGCGGATCCAGGTGGTCCAGTCAGCTCGTTGCCCACAGTAATGACCAGGTTGTGGTCTACAGGACCTCGCTGTGCCGGAGACCTCTGAAAGACCCATCAAACACATCCCTTACAGAGACAATATTCAGCTTAATGTGTGACCAATCGCACTGTTTGTCAATCACCAGTTTATCCAGTTTCAGCTTTAGGCAGAAATTGATTTAATTAACCTATTAATCAATAATAAAGTGTCAGAATTTATTCTGTTAAAACTTCCATCTCCACCAGGTTAAAGGCAGATGTTAGTTTATTATGAGTCAGCTGTAAAACCAGAAGAACATCTCTGATCTTCATTGTCTGCCGTCTCCAACCTGACACCTGGAACAGATCACTTTCCTTAACTTGCTCGTTTTTTAAATGAAGTTTGGATGAAGTTAAAAAGAAATCTGCGAATTGCTAATCAGAATTTCTTTCTTAATAACAACAGCATCAACTAACCCCGGTGCACGCGGGCAAATAGCAGTTTTCATAGCTTACGTCCCGGTCGGGTCCGAGCGCATCTCTTACCTCTCTCTGCAGACCAGAAGCCCAGTACTCCCCGCCGCGGTGGCTCCCTGCACCGGGGGAAGGGTACCTCCTGCGCGGCGGGGAGCGGCGGTAAGAGTCCGGGTGCCCATAGTCGCGGTAGTCGGGGTGGTAAGGGGCCCGGGGTCGGTTCCTGTCGTCCCGGTAGCCCGGTCCCGGCTGAGGCCTCGGCGGAGGTGGACCTCGGCCTTCAAAAGGCGGCGGGTAGGCTCCTCTCGGCGAAGGCCGACCGCGGAACATCTCCTTCCGCTGAGCCCGGACGGCGTCCTGCGGTGTGGATGTGTCCGGTGGTTAACAACCAGAGAACAGGATGCAGCGGTCGGCCTTTCTTTCTCTCGAGAATTATTGATGAGATATTGTTCAGATAATAGAAAGTTGACTTCAATTAACGCTGCAAGCACGGAAACCTCCTTTCTTCTTCTGTGGACATCAAACAACGCTGAGCTGCTATACTGCCCCCCGCAGGAGAAACTCTGAACTGCAGCACAGGAGCTCCTCCATGGCAGAGGCGTATCCAGGAAATAATGATTACTGGATGAAGTAATCATATCACTTGTGTGATTACATTAAAAGCTACAAGTCAGGATTTGGGTGGCCCATGAAATTTCAGGGGTCTGATCTGTGTTCCTTCTTTGTAGTGAAGAGAAATCTTTAAAGGTGCTGCGTGCAACAATATCAAAGCTCAATGGCAGAAAAAAATTATACATAATTAAAAACTGTGTTTCTATTTGGATCTCATTACTTTACTAAAAGAAACTATCAGTTTTTTATTCTCTTAGAATTCACCTTTAATAAACGAAGGAGTGCCGTCAGAAAACGAGGAGGCTCCATCAAACTCAACATCAGTGTTTAAGCTGCAGAAGATCAATAAATAAAAGTACATTGTTGAAACAACTGATTCAACACCTTGCTGTGCAATTAAAACACACATACACACAAAGAAAAAAACTGTGTTTATGGCTGGTTGAGCAGTCGTATTTGTGGCATATAATATATAGCAAAAAAAAAAAAAAAAAAAGTTTAATTCTGTGAATCACTTTTAAGTTTTTAAAAATAATGCATTTTTCTCTACATAATATTTTAAAGTTTATTCTTGTTCACAAAAACTTAAATAACCATCAATGTATATTGATAAAGCAGTGTCTAACAAAAAATTTAACATATTAAAAACTCTACTGGTATCAAATCCTTTCACTAAAATAATTGTTTTTATTCTCTTAAAATGAGCCATTTATATCTACTTGCTGTGGGTCTACATACACGGCAGCTGCTGTATTTGTGCCATCGTTTTTACTCTCTGAATGGACAAACAACTCTGTGTGTGTAGGTTTAAAGCTGCTGTGCCAGCTTTGTTAGATAGAAGATAGAACACTGTTTGGGATAACATAGCCTTGTTTTCCCCAACAGGTGCAGGTTGGGGCGGGATGGTTAGGGATTGGATATGTGCTGAAAACTGTAATCTCATTGTGTTTCCACAGCCAACCATAACCTTATGTGAGAGGCAGAGGTTATCAGCCGGACAGCAACAGAAGCCTCAGTGATGTAACAGCATGACGCCATCACAGCGCCTTCCTTAAAGAAGAACCAGGATATGACTCAGAAACAAAGGAGGACAACAGTTTTTGTTCTTTCTTCTCGGCGGTGCTTTGTGACCGCATTTCAAATGGAGATTTGACCAACAAAAAGAAAATATGTTGCTCTAAACAAGGAGTCTGCTTTGTTTCTATGCCAGGTTGCACATGAAGTGGCTTTTCTCAACCAATCACTGGATTGCAGTGTGTCAAACTCCACCCTTTTGGGCTGGGTCAGCACAAGAGATGGGTCCCAACAAAGTAGGAATGGGTCGGGCTGGATATTAGGGTACCCTTCCCAGTTTTCGTGTATGGAAACACAAAAAAATGCATCCTGACCCAACCCGTCAGTGGAAAGCTGGAGAAGAGCCAGTACACATGTACACGATGTTGAGGCAGTTACCTGCAATGGAGTCATCCCTGCACTTGAGGCCACTGGAACCACTCACACATGAAAACTTGGTTATGTCTGGAGGAATTTTGGCCACTGATAGCCACCGTACATTCACAACTGTGCATGTTATTTGAAGTAATTTCTATGCCCATGTTTACCACTAGATGGCAATAATTCTTACACACTACACCTTTAAAGGGACATTGTGTAACATTTTCTGTTCACAGGCAAAAATCAATGTCTGCATGTGTGTTATCAATAGAGTATTATCATAAGCGAAGAATTTTAGATTTGTTTATACATATGACGGGTAAGCCAGTAAGGCAGCGCCATGACGGTCTGCCATCTTGAAACTACAGTTGCCAGCGAGGGACAAATAGCATCAATGCGGAACCCCTGTGAGCCAGCGCACAGTGATTAAGACGTAGGAAAAAAATAAACAAGAGCGGCTTACAACCCTGGCAAGGTGGAAGATCTGTTAAACTTAAAAAAAATGCAGGACTATGCATATGTAGCAGCAGCACAGGAGCAGTTTTCACCATCGGCAAGAAGTGAAAAAGGGAACTTAAAAGGCAGCGTGACCAGATGTTACAAAAAAGGAGGATCAACATCGCGCTAGCCTTCCTCAGGTGGAAGGAGCTCAAGAAGGAGAAATATTTTAAAAGGGATGCTGAAGTTGCAGTTTTCTCCTCAATAAGTAAGTCAATGGTACTTCCTAATTGAGCCGAAAGCAAACCTTTTTCATTCGGTTTTGTTAGTGTTGCTCGTTACCATGGTTACCACGGGCAGCATAACAGTTGTTTTTGTTAAATACGCCGGCCTTGTTGGGACAGAAGAGTATGTTTATGTGGTTTCAGTTGCTTTTATAGTCCCAGTAAACACTAGCTTTAAGTTGCAGTAAAGCCAGAGTAAAAGCCGATGGGAAGGCTTTATAAGCTGGTTTTACTGTGACAAAAAAGCCGGTGCTGTGTCGAGGCCAGTTTCCCCGTCCAAATCCATTATCCTTGTAAGAGCGATTCTTCCTTCCAAACACAGAGGAAGCATATCTGACGGTTTGGCAGATATGGCAATATGTATGAAATCATGAACCTCTTCACCTGAGTGAACACTATCGGATGACGTGTCAGTGCTGTCAAGGCTTTTTGACACACAGCGGCTATCGGTGCAATAGCTGTTTTGAGAACGAGAGGCGCTAGAATGCCCTGTACATTACAATGAGATACACCAAACCTGTGGATTATTTTTATTCAAATACTGAAAAGTGTAAATTGAAAGATTCTTTAAAATTTCAACAAACTGTACAAAACCAAAACAGATTTGACAACATCACAACTTCAGAATAAAACTGACACACGAGTCTGGATTTACCTGCGTTCCCACAGGTGTAACCATTTTCCTCTTTTCATCATCTCCTGCTGCAGCACATAAAGCTGCAGAGAACCTTCTGTTCTCTTAGTGAGGTCAGGTTTGGCTCCTCTGAGCTGCTGTATGTCACAGGTCAGTTGCAGGACACCTTCAAGGCATCCCTCACTCGTTCTGCTCGGTGTGTTGATGTCTGAAGGATTCCCTCGTTGCTTCTACTGTACTTTCATCACCTGATCAGTCAAGACTTGTTTAAATCGATCTTCCCACAGTGATCAGGTAGTTACAGATGGAAACCGTCTTTTCTGTGGGTTTATGCTAATCGTTGAGTGCAGCAGAAGACATGACGGAGGTGTGGACATTCAGGACAGAAACAGGTTCTGCACCAGGCTTCAGTTCACCTGCAGAGTCTCGGATTCCTCCTGAGCAGCGCTTTGGTTGGAACCTGCAAAGAAAACAAACACTCACCTGGACGGCTCCAACAGGTACAACAGTTTGGATGAAGTGAGTTTGTAAAGATTTTTCTATTGTCTGAATCACTTGGGTTTTAACAAGTCACAGTGTTTACTGATGTCCACCATGCAGAGCGACTCCTGACTGCAGCTCATCTGATGATCAGGTATCAAAAGTACTCACATTCATTACTCGGGTAGAAGTATAGATATTAGGGTTTTTAAAAGACTTCTGTAGAAGTTGAAGTATCAATTCAAGCTTTTTACTCAAGTAAAAGTGTAAAAGTAAAAGTAATGTAAGGGGGAAAAATGTCATTAATGACAAAAGCTTAGACCTTGTGAAAGGGGCCTATAGTGCACTACCCCACCTCCCTCCTTAAAAACATTATTCTAAAGCCAATAATGACTTTAATTTTATATTTAAAAAGATAATGCTGAAAAATGTGGGATGCTTCAGGCTACCTGCCTCTACCATGGACATCTTTGTATCAGGCTACATACAGACGTGGATAAAATTGTTGGTACCCTTCAGATAATAAAAAAACACTCAGTAGCCACAGAAATAACTTGAATCTGACAAAAGTAATAATAAATAAAAATTCTATGAAATTTAACCAGTGAAAGTCAGACGTTGCTTTTCAACCATGTTTCAACAGAATTATTTAAAAAAATAAACTCATTAAACAGACCTGGACAAAAACGATAGTACCCCTAGAAAAGACTGAAAACAATGT
>CM047990.1:30844065-30862247 GCA_026261665.1 Melanotaenia duboulayi | reverse complement strand
CTATAGAGACTACATATTTTGTCCACGTCTGTATGTCTGATTTCTGTCATGTGCAGGTGCGATGGATTTTGTACCAACCAGTAGGGTGTCAGAACGGTGTATGTTTATACTTCTCATCCAACCACAATCAAATTCACTTTATCTGGATCACACAATTTATCTGGATATTTTGTGTGTGCAATAAGAGTAACGAGGATATTCTCAAAATGCAAGAGATATAAAGTACAGATATTTGCATGAAAATGTAAGGAGCAGACGTAAAAAGTCAGCTGAAAAATAATTACTCCAGGAAAGTATAGAACCCTAAAAGTTCTACTAAAGGTAAAGTATACTTACTCGACACCTCTGCTGATAAATGATGAAAGTAACGAGATAAATTTTAAATATTGTCTGATTTGGATCTGGATCCTAAAGCTTCCCCTGAATGTGATTATTCATTCATTCAATAACAAAGTTTCTCATTTAAAATACTGAATATAATAAAAAATAAACACGAACACAAGGAAACGATGAGGGATTGTTCTGGTTTAAACAGTCGAATAAAATAATCTTGAGAAACAAGATGCCAACTAGAGCTTCCTTCATCAACACCCTTAGTTTCTGTCTCTTCTTAGATATTTAATTAATGTTTAATCCTCATTTAATCTACACAGAATTAATACCTAGATAAAAAACAGTGTTTAACCTAGGACAGGCTCCAGCATCCTGCATAGAAACAAGCATGTATAGAAAATAAATTAAACATACCTCTCAAACTCTTAAATATATTAATACAGAATAAACAAACATGTAAATTATACCATCACTGTGGTCTGATTCAGTTCTGAGTATCCGTTTATGTAGCCATTTATTATCCAGTGTAAACGCAGTCAGATTCTTGTCTTTTCTGGTGTTACTGTTTGTGCTAGCTGTGTTAGCATCCAAGACTCAGCATGACGCCTCAGCAGACGAGTGTCATCGATGAACTCCATCCAGGATCTGCAGACTTTGCTGCGATCTTCCTTCATTCTTACAGAATCCAGATTATGTGTATACGCTACTCATGAGATGTGTTGTATAAGCAGTGACAGTGGGTGCTGGACCTGCTGGTGGGTGATATAAAGTTTAACCACTCAGCAGACTCCACTTGGTTCTGGTTCAGACCCAACTTCGTGAAGCGGTAGACTCTCAGTTAAATGTTTAAGAAGCAGAGGTAAAAGAAATATGTTAGAACTGAGAAGGTTAAAGTCAAAAGTCAGATAAAGTGCAGAAAGCACAGTAAATGCATTTGTACTTTGTCACTTCAGACTGAGGATGACCAGAGATGTTTTTATTCTGCGAACTGTTGGTGTCTGCAGATGGAGGACAGTCTCCTCTGGTTTGTTTGATGTAGCATCTTAAATTCAAATTATTTTCCTGAATTAGGAAAAAACAAACAAACAAACAAAAAACACCGTTAGAAATTAACAAATTTTTAAAATTAGGTTAATTTTTACAAAAAATATTTTTAGTCTGAATTGAGATCATTCCTTTCCTCCAGGGATCCTTCACACCGGTGGCTCTGCCTGCTGTGTCTGTGGGGTTGTTGCCATGGTGACTGCCCTTGTCTGGGTGGCTGTGGTGTGGACCCCGGCCTGCCCGGACCTGGGTGGTTCCTGTGGGCGTGCCCTCTGTGGTCATGGGTGGGCTGGCTTTCGGTGTGACTGGATCCCTAAGATGTCGTTTCCTCACAGCAGCGTCAGCCAGATGTTTTCATTTTATTGATATTTGTATACTTACTTTCAGTTCAGTGCACTGTGTGCAACTGTGTGTAAAATGCTATGAGGTGTGCCTTTTTATTTATTTTTTTGTTATATTCTTTGATGTGTGAGGGCTTTTAAATTTAGTTTTTAATATGCATAATTTGTTTTTATGATGTTCTGGACTTTATGTTGCTTTGTGTATGAAAAGTGCTCTATAAATAATATTTGATTTGATCCCCAAAAAGTTTTTTTTGCTTTTATCCCCCTCAATTTAAAAACAAAAAACAGATCATTTTAAGTAAATGATCTTTTAATTACACAGCAGCATTAAAAAGAAAAAAAAAAAAAACTTAAATCAATGCTCCAACTTCAGTTTTTTACTGAACATGTCTTTTCGTAGACAACATAAAGAACCGTTAAAGGTCAATTTATGCACACTTACATTTGTAAAGTACTTTTAAAGTACTTCCGTTTCAAATATTGTCATACATTGCCACCCTCATACTTCCATGCATCTATTACGTTGCCATGGTTGTTAACGGATTTACTAGTGGGCAGTGCTGAGCGGCAGTGCACCGCTACGAGGTTGTTTGCAACGACTCGACATGCTCACACAGCCTTTCTTTAAAAGCTTCCCCCATCTTTACAGTTGTCTTCATCTTCTTATGCTGCTTCTTCCTGTTCCTTTTCTTATTTTTTGGTTTGTTCCTTTCGCTGATAACGTCAGCTATACTGCTCAACACTGCCCCCCATATTTCCGCTGGTCTTGCCCTGTTTTTTGCATCAATCAATAGAGTCGTGAGACCCCCGAAATGGAATAAATTATGCATGTTAAGACGCAGGAGACGGACAGAAGTGTCAGTTCTTCTGCCTGTCTGTATTCTGAGTTAAGTTTAAGACTTAACTGGTCTTGAAACATTTAAGTTACCTGCTTTTTTAAAAAACCTAAGATAAGGACCATCTTTACTAGATCACTTCTTGTTGAGCACCTAAAAAACAAACCATGAAAAACACTCAATTGAATCAGTTTTTATTTAGTTGAACAAAACCACAACTGAAATTTACCTGTAGATGAAACATTACTAAAATGTTGCCACAGATCTTAACTTCACTAAATGCATCTCAAACCAGCCTCAAGACTGAAAAATATCTTTACTGAGCAGACTTCCAATTTAATGTCTGATGTTCAACAAACATCCAGTTTCTACACAAACAACAAACACATGACAAGATACTTATAGAGGACTGAGTCTTTGAGTTGGATAAAACTACCTAGCTAAGGTGAGACATAAAAGAACATAAAGACAACCAAGTAGTGTCTACACCTCTGAGCCCTTCTCAGAGTTTACCTCCGACTCCCACTTCTCCAAAAACTCCTGCAGGTTCAAATTGAAAACATCAATTCCTTTTGAGGACAGGTGGACGCCGTCGACTCGATACATGCCGGTGTTTGTGCCACACCGAATGTTATCGTGGCTCAGTGAGATCCCACCCAGCTCAGAGATTATGTTCTGGATTCTGCGATTCACTGTGGTTCGCACCAGGTCAACTTCGTGGCTGTCCGGTGAGTGGCGCCAAACTCTACGAGGAAGGATGTTGGACCACACCAGGACACACTTAGGGAAGATGCTCCTCATGGAAGTTAGGTCCTTCTTGACAGAGGCCAGCAAGTTGGTGGGGCTCTCGGTGCTCAGGTCGTTGCCCCCCAGGTGCATGATAAGAACATCTGGGTTGGGCCAGGTGATCTTCAACTGGTGGAGCTGGGGCAGCAGCTGAGGCCACGTCATGCCCTGGGTGCCTTTCCACCAGATGGTCACCTTGCTGGGATCCATGCCCAGCTGCATACCTACCTCAGGAGACTTGGCTCTCGACTCGGCCCAGTAAACAAGCGAGTGACCACAGATCCAAACATTCTTGGGCTCGCTGCTGACTGGCTTACCTACAAATTTCAACAGGATACCTTGTAAGTCACAAAACGTCAGTCACTTGTAAATGTAGACCCCAAAAGTCTTGTACTATATTTACATTCTCCAGATGTTTCACAAAGATCTGCAATAGTCCTCTGTAGACTCTGGATGGTTATTATTTATTTATTTATGTTCAGTAAAAGGGAGAGAATTTAAATTATAGAGAAGCTGATGATGGTTCTTACCAAAGCTGAGATTTGGAAACTCCTTCAAGGATCCTGGACAACCACTAGAGAAAAATGAAAACTAATGGCAAAGGTCTGCCAAGTCTTTACACGTCACTAAGGGAAAGATATCACTTTCCAACTCAACTATTCAAAGGCTACTTCAAGAAATGACAAAAAACTTGTTTTGCCTGGTAAAATAAAAGTTAAAAAAATTAAGAAGGTTCAGAATAAAGCTGCTAAGACCAAATATTTTCTTTCAAGCTCCTTAGAATTGGACCAACTCTGTTCTGCCTCCTATAAAACCTTTATATTAATTTTGCTCACATTTAAATGAATCACTGCACCACCCCTTTCTAGAAATACATCTAGACGGGGCGAGACTTTGTTTTACAGAACTGCACCACTAGATACACATGTAGTAAATGCTTTGGTAAGGATTCGTCCTCCAGCTTCTCAATCTGTTTTAAGGATTTTCACTTCGCACTAAGATGTGGCTGAATGTTATTTTCAATGTGAACTATGCAACTGCACTTATCCACTGTGGAAAACATTAAAAGATTGTTGAAGATAAACAGCTGATAGTGATTGTCTGAAGTCTAATAGAGGGACTAAAGTCTGATGATCTTTGTGAAACTGGCCAAATTCTTGACACCAGAGCTGCTTACAGTTACTAAAACATCCATGTAAAGTAATCCTCAAACATTTGGTCTACCTGGTGCCTCGTTGCTTCGGATCTTATCACTGTGACGCTGTTCTTACATCTCTTAAAACTACCTAGCTCACGATGTTAAATCACCATTTAAATGACTACGGTGATATTTACTGTCTCAGGAGAGATAATCAGGTTGTTTTTACATTACAGTGTCAGAAGTGAAAACGCAACAGACTGATAACAGAATAATGCTGGTAAAAGGAATTCTGTACTTGAGTGATTAATAAAAACCTTACATCTATGATGGCAATAAAGAGATCAAAACCATCACCTACCTTCAACATCAAGACAATATTGTCATTCAGCAAGTTCCTCTTTTCAGCTTAAACCAGTGATTTCAACATCAAACTGCTTTCATCAAAGGTTCTGACAAGTCTGAGTGACACTTAGCGATTTACACTAAGACCCTAGCTAACAAATAATCTACAACCCTTCAATGCTGTCTGCAAACCGGAAAGAAACATGCAAAAAAAAATAGTTTTATCTGTACTGAAACATATTTCTAAGAAAAATAACTTGGATTGTAAACACTTTGATGAAAACTGTAGTCAAACAACTACTAGATGACTAGATGAACTACTGCGCTCACAATGGAGCCGGTTGCCTACCTGAACGTGGGGTTAAACAGCAAGTGTAATTCTGGCCTAAGACGATAATGTGGATATTAACTTCACCTCAGGACTGTTTAAAAATTTCTGTTGTTTATAAATGCCATTTTTGTTCCCAAACCTGATACTGGACTGAACTTGTCTGAACCTGGTATTTGGTTGTCCAACACATGAACACTTAGAGAGCAGCCATACAAAAGCAGACATTACCTGAGCACAGGTAGAAAAGCTAAAGATGAATTAAAGATGAGTCTTGCTGTGTGACAGATGGTCTGTAATGGAAATGAATCACCAGACCATAAAAAGTCTGTTTCAATTATTCACCTAAACTTCTAAGGCGATGTGGATTTATACTTGCACAGCATCTGCGTAAGGTCGGTTATGTCGTCACTTCCGTAGGCACCGGGTAGCTCCGCAGAGGCTCAACAGCACCTCTTCCAGACCTGACGTGCACCCCTGCTGTGCAGACGGTTACGTGAAGGTACTCCCTTGTTATTGGTCAGTTCGCGAATATGCGTTTCCGGATTTCTGGATCTTTTTGCTGAATTTGTGTAATAACCGCCATTTTTAAAAACAACACCCAATGGATCAAGTTGATGAGAAGCCGATCGAATTATTTCTTTGTTTGCTTCCAAAAGCTCACAAAGACACTGCACCATGTTGGACGCCACAGTTGTTTAAAAACAGGAAATACCTACCAGAACTAAGTAAACCATCAAAAGAACTCTTCCCTGGTGAGTTTACCAGCCGATACCACCCTTGCTGCCACCTTCAGATTAGGAGGAGAAACTGCAACACAACACCAAAACGATGCGTACCCCTTACGCTTGAACGCAAGAGCAAACTCACCAGCGTCAGCTACGCCGTACCTACGTCGTTGCATTGACTGGATACAGCTACGCCGTACCCACCTTATGCAGATGCCGCAAGTGTATATATCCAGCTTTAGTCTACATCTCTACATGTGATACAGCTGACAATACCAAACAGATAACATAAGAACAAGTCTTGAGAGTGTGTTAGCTTCCTGAGCTAACAGCAGAAGTACAGCCTGAAGGGCTGGGCAACAGCTGAGGGACCAATTCACACAAATCAGAATAAAAATGCAGATGTGATGTGAATAAAAAAACTTTACAGCCTGCTACATGTTAGAAATAAAGTTTAATCTTAACGTTAAAAGTAGCGTTATATCAACGTTAGCAATAGAAGCTAACACTTACCATTTGGATAGTTTTGTCTCCAACTGCTTAAGTCAATGGAAAATACTTTCTTTCGCTTTCTGTGCTAACTGATGCTAAAAGACTGCTGCTCACTAAACGAGTCTGAAACGTGACAAATGTCCTAAGCGGAAATGTAAAAATGTTTACAAGACGATGCAACTTGTTATCATAAGAGCGGCGGAAACTGAGTTACCTGAAAGATGCACACGTTAGCTTCTTGACCTAACATTAGCGAGTACAAGTTTGATCCAAGATGTTCCCGGTTCATGCTAACACGCCATGTACTTTTACAGCAAAGGTAACTGCAAAGTTAGCTACATGATAAACTCAACATTTTAATACTGACCACATTCAGATGAGCTTACAGTGTTCGCCGACAGCAGGTGTACAATCGTCCTCTTTTTGTTTTTGATTAGACTTATCAGTTCTTACTGATGAGCCTCGAGCATTTGGTGATCGTTTTGATTTTCTTGAATGTTCAGCACAAAAAACAAATGTCATCATCATCTTCGTTACCAGGGACTCAATGTGGACTAAGGGCTGGTAACTGGAATATAACATTACCTACAAATCTTTACTGTACATAGGGTATTCATAACTTCCTATGAGAAACGCGCAGTTAAATAATAATATTTAATGGTTCAAGTATTTATATTTAGCAGTTTTGCCAAACAGATGTACCAACTGTAGGATGTGACGCCATATAAAAACATGATGAACCGTGTGACATTTAGCAGCATCACATGTTCCAACTTCTCATTAAAACCCTTTTACCTGACTGACTAAATCAATGGCTCAGCTAAATACAGTTTTTTAAGGTAGAAAACAAGCTTCTTCTACTCCACATAAAGTAGATGTTACTTCGAATTCTTAGAAGTCCTCTGGATCTTTATTGGACGTGAAAAAGTCGGCTTCACTCAGCTCGGATTAATGAAAACATAATTAAGCAAACTTGACTTACCCTGATGTGCTTTACTTGTACCTGCCTTAAAGACTTGCCACGTTCAAGAAGGCAAAATCCTGAGCAACACAAAGGAACACAAAGTGTCCCAGCATCTTCATGAAGAACTCGGCGTAGATAGAAACTCAAAAGGCTTTAATGAACATGGCCTGAGAGTCTGTCTGGTCAATGAACAAGAGTTCATGAAACTGAAAACTGAAGCTGACAGTTTTACTAATTGCAATCTGCCTAAAACCTCATGAAAAATAAAATCATTAAGTCTAAAGAAACCTTACATTAGTAAATATGAAATAAAACTATAATCCTAGTAGGCGTAATAATAATATCGATATCATTAGCCTCATAGCATAATTGCCTAAGTCATATTTTAATGTTTTAAGCAATGATGGAACGTCAATCAGCAAAGTTAGAAGAGTATATTTAGATATTACAATTAAGCCAAAATATGACTTAAAGGCTAACAATATGTAGGATTTGTAGTACAAACAGAATCGCAGGTGAAGTTGTTCTTCCTCTTATGGAGTCATTCATGGACAAACCTCTGGGTTCATCATATCAGCATCCATTAGCTTTAATGTCTCTTATTACTGTAAAATCAATGAAAACACCTTAAATCTAGCTGTACAGTGTTTACACTCAGTGGTCACTGATGAAGCATAACCTCTTATTAATGGACTGTTCTGAGGAACGGATCAACAGTCCTTTCAGGATTTCCTTTTTGATTAATTTTCTGTATGTACCACCAGTAATAGAAAACTTTGTTTTAATATATATAAAGAAAAGAGTGCTAGAAGACCCATTTCCGTTTTATTCAGCTTATTCAACCCCATTAAACAAGTGTCTCAACACAAAAATACAAGAAACTGAACTTAAAGTCCGTGTTGCTGAAAATTGTTGTTGGATGGAAATCTAACACCCAGTTTTTACTCATGCTGTGTGGAACATTTATCTCAACCAGCTGGAAGGTGTACCCACCAAATGACCACTGAGTGCAAATCTAAACTAGAAATGGTACTAGCTGGTTCAAAATAATATCACTGCTACATGTCTAGCTAATGACGAGGGTCAGGTACCAAATCACGCAGGTTTGGATATTAAAAATGTGTCAGAAGTGTTAAATCAACTAATTTAGGGTTTAGCTTACTTAAGAAATCAAACTAGAAGTCAAATAACAAAATAATGTTTAAAACTTTACCTTACCTAACTAAAACATGTTTAACTTACAAACGGATGATCTCAACTGGTGATAGAGTACAATCTAGACTCAAAAGCCTTAATTAAAAGCTAAACAGCAATGCAGAGGAAGAGGACTTTACTTATTGGCGTCGCCTTTGCAGTTGACTTCTTTTCTTGATCAGCAGGATGAACCACTAAGCTCAGCCAACAGCTGTGACAGAAAACTGAACTTTGACATTCGAGACGTGTAGGTAATCTCAAAAACTGGTTTACGGCTCCTTGTCAAGCTTGCGGTGAATCACTGAGCGGCGGTTCTGTTAATACGGCAGGCGTGGGGGCTACTGGGACAAACATACGTCCAAAGCCATGTCCAGGGAAAACACCCTCGCTTTGATCGTCAGGCTAGAGTAGAAATGACACCATCTTGATACAGAAAACATCTGTAGCGTTGACATAGAGTCAGATCCTGTGCTCAACCTGTTTTTACCGTATACGATTCTTAGCTTAGCACAGACTGGATTCTACTGCTGACCTTGCTAATCTCAGGTAAACATAAGCAGCATGAGTGGAAAGTGTAGCTATGCTTTCTTTACCTTACAAACGTCCTTTCCACATCTCCAGAGATGCTAATGAATAATCTCTGGGCTTCTACAAACAGCCTGGATAAGAAAAAGAGCTGCTCAAAATGCCTGTCCAGTTCAATAAAAAGAAAAAGGCGGTCGTACAGTTACAAGAAAATGTCTTTACAGATCTATCATGTTCACAGCTTTACTGTGTGCTAAACTCCTGTAATTTAAAGGTTGCTAGTTAACTTTAATGTCTGTAAATCAATAAGTTCTGATACCTGGAAGGACCAGCGAACCATCTCTGTTCTTCTCTGCTAGCTTCCTGCGGGAGAGCATGTCTTTATACTGCTGCTCTCTCTTCTCCATCAGCTTCTGGTTGTACAAATCCAACTATAATGCAAACAGAATGTGAGACAAGGCACCTTCTACATTTTCTGAGGTTTCTACTTTATTACCCGGGAATGCATTTACCCCAGAATAGCTAACTATTAAATGCAGATGCAACTTCATAACCACACTTCCAAACCTATGGAGGTAGGATAGGGACCATCAGATTTTTCTAATCCCTAACAAATCACAGAGACATGAGGGTGGAGTTACTTGGTGTCCACAACCAAACTTGTATTGTTTGTATTTACATTTAGGGAGCTGTATGCAAGCTGGATAATGGATAAATAAAATATTTAAGAACACTTAGTGGAATTAGTCAATAGTAAAGACACGTTGTTCATCTCCAGAAAGAAACCTTTGAGTTTCTATAACCGACTCGCCTTTAGGGAGCTGTTAGTCATGCTGGCCTTGGTCAGATAGTCGCAGCGGCACTTTTCTACAAGCGGTAAAAATGCGGTTGTGGACACAGCTTCTTAGCAGGACTGGTTAGGGTTTAGAGAAATGCAACTGGTTCTTCTGCACGTGTGTAACGAGAGACAAATATTTGTGTAAAAATTAATTTATAATTTTACTAGTAAAATGTACTTATATTCTCAGTCTTGTAAAAATCGACTTGCATTTTCTGACTTTTAAAAATGTACTTTCATTTTTTAGATTTGAGAAATTTACCTGCATTACAGGACCTCCGCCTCGTGTCAAACGGAGATACAAGTTACAAAACATGCGTCCCCACCCTAGCTCCATACAGTTACATTATCATAATCAGTAAAATGAAAGCTTGGAGTAGTATGACAGGCTTTACCTTCTCCTTCTGCTTGGCCTTTATGTCATCCTCCGTCTCCACGGAGGTCAGCTGGCTGGTGGTCGACGGAGACTCTTCTGGTAAGCTGAACTGGACCGACTTCACGGTTTTGGCAGGAGGCTGCACGCTCAGAGATTTCACTGTTTCTATCACCTTCAAACACCGGGCCACTGTTGTAGAGATGGCTGACTGGTCGTTGCTTGTTGAAGTTGAGGTTGGTGGTGTTGATGAGGGTGATGTCACTGAGGCAGAGGATGAAGGCTGTGAGGAACTGGAGGAGCTGGGGGCTGAAGCTGTATCCAGCTGTCCAATAAAAGGCAGGACTGTGTGCGACGAGGGATTTATAAAAGGAGGCTGTACAGGAGGATGCCGGGGTGGTGGACCAGGCGGAGGTCCTGGAGGAGGCTGTGCAGAACGTCGTGGAGGAGGTCCAGGGGGAGGTCCTGGAGGCGGTCCTAGTCTTTGAGGCGGAGTAACTGCAGAAGAAGCAGCAGTCCCCACGCTGTTAGATGTAGTGGTCTGAATTAGAGAAATCTGGGAGGTGATGCCGAGTGGCCAGTTGAGTGGAGGTGATGGATGCTGGTAGTTAGCAGGTGGAGGTCCAGGAGGAGGTTTTGGAGAAGAGGTAGAAGGCACACTTCCTATTGTCTTGGTAAGACTCTGCAGCTGTTGCGCTTTCTTTAAAGTCTCCAACTCCTGCTGGTCTAAGAAGTCTTCGTACTCAGACACAGCAGTTTTTTGTCTGCTCTGTGGTTCCAGACTGGAAGATCTGGCAGGGGAGGGAGAATGGATGCGATCCAGTTCAACAGAACCGGTTCTGTTGGCCCGCAGCTCTTCACTTGCAGAGGGAAAAGTCTCTCTTTCGGTGGATGAGGACTTGTGGCTGTAGATTTTCTCCTGAGCTCGGCTGGCCAGTTTGGACACTTCTCCTGAACTCAGCTTCAGGCCTATTGTTCGGAGCAGACTCTGGATCTTGTCATACGGTTCTTCCTTTGGTTCCTCACTTGTTCTCTCTACCGAGGACCGTTTTGGACTTGGCTGCTTCTTCTCCTCCTTAATGATTAAACCGATGCTCGGTGGCTCATGGGCCAATCCTACAATCCGAGAGAAGCCCTTGCCATCCTGAAGTGCCCGCTCGTGGGGCAGAAGGTCGTCAGTAACATGAGTTGATTCTGATTTTTCAGCATCCACCTTCTTACTGAGCATGTCCAGGAAACGGTCCAGCGGAGGTTTCTCTGTTGAAGAAGACTTGCGTGGAGGAGACGCCTTCCGATGTGGTGAGGGGCTTCTCGGAGGGGAATCTATGGGAGAAGGGGGTCTGAAAATGGGTTTGGAGGAGGAAGTAGCAGCTGTGGAAGTGGTGGTGGGAACTTGACCAGACTGGGATGACGGCGAAGAATCACGAGGTTCTGGGGATTGGCTTTGTTTGACAGGGGGATAAGACTCGTATGGTCGGTCCCCGTATGCCGGGTCATAGTACCGGTCGTCGTAAGGTTCATCATAAACATCGTAGCGATCGGTGTAACGATGGCTGGTGGAAGGCGGTCCACTGTATGGAGGTTCACCATAGCGATGACTTTCATAGGGGCGGTCGCCATACGAACGCTCAGCCAATTGACGGCTAACATACGGATCTCCAAATGGCTCGCCGTACCGCCGACTGTGGTAAGGATCATACGGTCGGCCATAATAAGGATCATCATAAGGAGGGCGAAGGTACTCGGGCTCCCCCGGTCGTTTCTTCAGGATGGACCGAACTGGCTTGTACTCAGTGAGTGGCATGGCAATCCTGCCGTGGTCGTAGTCGATGCAAGTCCTCTGTCCAGGGTCCAGTCCTCTGGGGTCTACTTCCACCAGTGACTTTTTATAGGCGATCATCTCATTCAGCTCCTCCAGCTCTCGCTTCTTCCTGGCCAGCTCTGTGTCCACGGCACCACCACGCCTGGTTGGAGGACTCTGCTCCCGCCTCCTTTTGTGACTTTCCTCATGCTCTCGGCTGGTTTTACTCCTCTTTTTGGTGGCCCTGTCTTTGCTCCTCTCCCTGCTTTTGCTGCGACTCCTACTTCGGCTGCGACTCCTGCTGCAACTCTTTGAGCGGCTTCTGGTGCGCCTGTGTGACCTCTCTTGGCTTCGTCTGTGACTCCTGCTGCTCCTGCGGTCGGGGCTGGCGCTGCGTTTCTTTTTTACGACACGTCCAAACTGATCTGTGGGTGGACTCCTACTTTCACTCCTTGCCCGACTCCTGCTCTTGCTCCGACTTCTGCTGCGACTCCTGCTACGACCGCGTTTACGTTGGCTGATGCTATAATCCTTCCTCAGATTTTTCACCATGGCCTTTAGTTTGTCGGCCTCAGGTTTCTCCTTTCTGGATTATGGAAGGAGAAATCAGGGGGAACATATTTGGGATCAAAAAAACAGTGATCAAGTAATTTAATCAGTTTCACATATAAACATGGAAATCCATTTTTTGTGCACATTTTCACAGAGAATACATTCATAACTCACTCGTCTTCTGCTGGTTTGGTCAGTTTGATGGTCATCTAAAGAGAGGAGGCAAACACATTATGGACCAAGCTGCAACACTGATCACTGTGTTTATTATTATCACAAACTAATAGTAACAGAAACTCAGCTGTTGGTTCAGGTCACATCACATATTAAAGGGTTAAGAGCGGTCAACAAACCAAACCAGCATTCATGCTCACCTTTCCTTTATTTGCTCCAACACCACCAAGTTTTCGAACAGGAAGGAAAACTTTCTCAGTGAAACGTTTTATCCTGATGGCCTGCGTCCCCCCTTCTGCCGTTTCATGCTTTGGGGAACAACAAAGTTTACAAATTAGAAAAAGTGATGCTTAAAATGACCATATCAACCAGACACACTGTTTAAATTATCTGTGTTAGAGTTTGTGTTTATTCTCTGATTCATAAAATATCTGACACAAACTTTCCAGACTCTCATGTGGAAATAGGTAAACCAAGATTACAGGAAATTTAGATAACGATAGCGAAAAAAAAACATCTGAATATGATATTCAGATTTCTACAAATACCATGAAAAAAGATAAATGTGCAAAACTAAAATGAAGATAATCCTGAAATAAAATATTAAAGTTGTTCAGTCTCGAGTCATTGCACTTTTACTGTCCCACTAGATCACAGTGGTAACTGCAGCTAAACACATCAGTTCCTATGGTAACTGATGCAGAAAATGTGACCGTGTAAAAATGCTCCAGGAGAACATGTCACGAATACCGTCGCTGCGGAAATCGATGCGGGACACGTCGCTGCGGAAACCGATGCGGAACGCGTCGCTGAGGAAACCGATGCTGAACGCGTCGCTGAGGAAACCGATGCGGAACATGTTGCTGCGGAAACCGATGCGGAACGCGTCGCTGAGGAAACCGATGCTGAACGCGTCGCTGAGGAAACCGATGCGGAACATGTTGCTGCGGAAACCGATGCGGAACGCGTCGCTGAGGAAACCGATGCTGAACGCGTCGCTGAGGAAACCGATGCGGAACATGTTGCTGCGGAAACCGATGCGGAACGCGTCGCTGAGGAAACCGATGCTGAACGCGTCGCTGAGGAAACCGATGCGGAACATGTTGCTGCGGAAACCGATGCGGAACGCGTCGCTGAGGAAACCGATGCTGAACGCGTCGCTGAGGAAACCGATGCGGAACATGTTGCTGCGGAAACCGATGCGGAACGCGTCGCTGAGGAAACCGATGCTGAACGCGTCGCTGAGGAAACCGATGCGGAACATGTTGCTGCGGAAACCGATGCGGAACGCGTCGCTGAGGAAACCGATGCTGAACGCGTCGCTGAGGAAACCGATGCGGAACATGTTGCTGCGGAAACCGATGCGGAACGCGTCGCTGAGGAAACCGATGCTGAACGCGTCGCTGAGGAAACCGATGCGGAACATGTTGCTGCGGAAACCGATGCGGAACGCGTCGCTGAGGAAACCGATGCTGAACGCGTCGCTGAGGAAACCGATGCGGAACATGTTGCTGCGGAAACCGATGCGGAACGCGACGCTGAGGAAACCGATGAGGAATGCGTCGCTGAGGAAACCGATGCTGATTATGTCAGCTGCTCTGGAGCAGATTCTGTTCAGTGTTTCTGGTTAAATCAAAATTCTGCCTCCAGTCGGTACCTTTAGAAACTGGTCTTATACTGCATGAACAGATTAAATCAGATCTACCTCGACGTTCTACCTTCAGGAAACTTCTTTTCTTTTTTGTAAAGGTGTGTTGAGATCTTGTTAGTTCATAAAACCAATTGTAAAGAAAGTGAATGAAAAAGCTTCATCCGTACTGCCTCTGATGATGTCTGGCTGGACTAAAAACATACATTTAACATTGGACAGTTTCAATAAAAGAGACAGAAAATCAACAATCTAATGATCATTGTAAAAGTTTGTCAATGAATAAAGACAATTAAATGTTTAAATCTCCATATCTTCTGTAACATTCAGACATCCTTTCATCACGGAGCTCACCGGGACGACGCTGAACTCGACCTTCTCGTTCAGCTCCAGCCTCTTCTTCTCTATCACCTCGGACATGTTGAAGAAGAGCTGTGGATTCTGAGAGCACTTGATGAGCCCAGAGTCATTTGAGAATTCGATCACGATACCCTGGTTGGAAAACATGAGATGGACTACATTAGATCTGGATCAGCAGCTCAGTCCAGACTCAGAAACAGGATCCAAGTTTCACATCAGGATGTCAGACGCTTGTCTAACGAGTCTTACGTGTCGACGTTGTTCAATGGACTCTTCAAAGGAGTCGGGGAGAATTTCCACAAACGTTGCTCTTTCTTCTTTGGTCTCCCGATTGGTGGCAATGTTGAAACGCACCTTTGAAAACGAAATACAAACAGGACCAGATTTACAGAACGAAACCAAGACTCTGTAGACCCAAATGGGCCTCAGATCCAACATTAAAAGTGAAGACAGTTCGGCAGCGTGATGGACCTGATGGTGGAAAAGCTGCCACATCTGACCGAGCCAAACTCCGGGCAGTCAGCTGGTCAGGTGTGACCCTCACCTTATCTCCGTCCAGCATGGTGGCTTTGGTCAGCAGGTCTTTGGGGCCGAAGGAAAGCTGCTTCTGCTCGCCATCGATGGTCATCACCAACCGTCCAATCTCTGGGTCTACTTTCACTCCAACTGCTGCTTCACCAGGCTCATCCCTCTTTGACTCTTCTTCCTCCTCCTCCTTTTTCACCTCCTTCAGCCCCTCTCCTCCTGCTTCCTTCAAATCAGCTTCATCCAGTTTCTCCTCTTTTATTTTCACCTACAAAAATAAATAAATATTTGAACCAATCTGATTTTTTATTCTTCTTTAAATATTTATTTGAATATTTTTTTTACCTGTGTGATAAGCTCCGGCCCATCCTCCTTGTTCTCTAATTTCACCTTCACCTCCTTACGAGGGTTTTTGGAGATGGCTTTAAGGACGGTGCCTTCAAATCGCTCCTTGCTGACGTCGTCCATCGAGTCGGGGATGCTGATCTTGAAGCCGAGCGGAGTCCACTGCAGGAAGTCAGGGACAGAAGATCAGCTAAAGCATGAAGAGGTTGGATCGACCCTCGGCTGGGGCAATTTGGCAAAAATCAGAGTAAAAGAGCAACCTGGTATTTTTCCACGTGATTTTCTACTTTAAATACAAATATTTATCATTCTTTCCCCTTTTATTAAATTACAAGCCACTTTTGTTTCATAGCACAGGGGTTAAAGCAAAAATGATTCTGAATCTAGACCACAGTCAGTCAGTTTCACATGATGTTTTATGCATCAGTCATCGTTCTGTGGTCACTATGCCTGTTAGAGTGCGTTATATAACACTGTTTTCATCTCTTTGTAGAAGGTAATTATTGTGCTGAGTGCTGCTACTTAGCTACATTAAAGCTACTAAAATAATGTCATAGAACAGAGCTAACCTGTATTCAAGGTGGTTTTATGTTACTGTCAGAAGAACGTTTATACATTACAACAATAAAAATATATTTCCTTGTCTTTTTAGAACCATGCATACATACACACATAAAAACCATGCAGAGGTAGACACGCGTCTTGTTGCCTGATTGTTGTGAAAGTTCAACACGGTAAAAAAAACAAACAAGTGAAATCACAAACTGGATCATTCAATCTCTAACCGGAGCCCGCTACAGATGGAGGGCTAGAGCCACCAGATCACGTCATTACACGTCTTTAATTCTTAATAATTTCCCTATTATTTATCCTGCTGCAAAATCTCCACAGACCGGAGACCTGGAACATCGCTGGAAAACTTAAATCCCTGGAAGGTTAAACCTGGAGCTGGCAGCAGCAGGAAGTTGTGTTGGTTTTAAACATGAGTCTCACCTTATCATTGGCGGCTGCCAGAGCTGCAACCACCTCCTCCTTCTTTCTCCTCTCTGCCTCCCTCTCTCGCTCCTCCTCCTCCCTCTTCTTCCACTCCAGCTCCTCTCTTTTCTTCCTCTCCTCCTCCTCCTCCTTCTTCCTCCTCTTCTCCTCCATTTCCCGTTTCTTCTGATCCTGCAGGATTTTATCCCCACAGTCTTTCTTCATTCTCCTTAGCCTGATCGCTCTCTTTTGGGACTTCACCTGCAGAGACAGAACTGCCCGTCAGACCTGTCCTCTTCCCTCCTCGCAGTCCGGTTCAGATCGGTCCAGTCAGACTCACCTGAGCCATTGTGAACTCCACCTCTTTGTTGACATCATCGGCGTTGAACTCCTTGTCACTGAAGTTCTCTGTGATGTCGAAGGGAATCTCACCGTGCTCCTCGGACAGAATGATCCCTTCCTCAGCGCCCAGCGAGGCGATGGTACCCTGGCGGACAGAACGGAACACCTGAGAGGCAGAACCTACATGAACCTCCACAGTTTACAATAACTGAACATAACGCAGCTCTGAAGGCCTACAGAACCTTCTCAGACCCGATTTGCTTCTCCTCTGACCACATGTCTCAAACCGGTCTGATTGTGGCGAAGCAAACATCGGGTGTAAGACAGTAATTGGCCGTCAGGCGTCCACGGGTGTCGGTACCATCTCTCGGGTCTCCTTGGTGTAGCTGAAGGTGAACGGGATTTTGGGTTTGATGTTGGCGGCTCGCCGCCTCCTCGTCACCGTGTCCACCAGCAGGTTGATCAGCACGTGGTCGTTCTTCAGGAGCGTCACGGCACAGTCCCGGTGGTCGAACGTCACGTTGGTCTTCAATGGGCCGATGTTGGCGTGGATCTGACCCGGATAACCCGGCATGTTGGGCTGGATGGGAAGAATAGGTCATGACATCAGAATATAAATGTGCTGATGGATCCCACATCCTTCACTTGGAGCAGGAAGAGCCAGCCCAGAACCACCGACTCTGGGCTGGTGTCCTGCAGGTATTGGAGGTTTCTCTGCAGCAACACACCGGATTCAAACGAACGGGTCATTAACAGACTTGTGCAGAACTTAACAACAACTTTGTTTGATTCAGGTGTTGCAGTAAAGAAACATTCAATACCTGCAGGACACCGGCCCTCGAAGACCGGAGTTGGTGATCCCTGGTGCACTTTCTGGGAGATGACAAATCTATCAAACCCAAATCTAATGGTTATAAACTCTACATCCACCCATCCTGTATCACACTGTTCAATAAACAATCTGCTCCAATCTAAGGTCCTTCATACCCTGTTTCCACCAACAGGTCTGGGTCAGTACGCAGACTACGCCAAACTGGGAAGGGCTCCAGGATTTCCAGAATAAAGCTGCCCTACTTATTTGGGACCCTTTTGCTGGGGTCCCAATCGTACAGATATGACCGTAAAGGGTGGAGCTTGACACAAAGCAATCTGTTGGTTGGATGAAAGTAGGGATGCACCGATCCGATATCGA
>CM047990.1:30803744-30832880 GCA_026261665.1 Melanotaenia duboulayi | reverse complement strand
AATGTTGTAGTTTTTTCATTGAGAAAAACTTTGAGCCTTTTTGTCATGAAACATAGCAGAAATAAATTTTATTATCCAGACATTTCGTTTTTTCTAAAGAAGCTAAAAAGAAAAACTTGAAGCTCTCTGGAGACGTTTTCTGTGGAAGGTTAAGGCGATGAAGATGATGATGGAGAAAGTAAAGATGGAAGACGTGGGAAAACCATAGGAGGGTCTGGATGATTGACAGCTGACTGAATGGGAGTTCAGGGCCGACTGGTGTTTATACCCCCCCCCCAAGCAGAAACCAGACCATCAGTGTCGCAGAAAAAGCTTTATTTGTTTTGTTGGTTGAAGTCGCTCGACTCCAACAAAAGAAACCAAAAAGAACATTTCAGAACAACAATATGAATATAGGATCTCTCGAAATTACAGCAAAACACAGAGCTGGAATATCAGATACTCCAGACTCCTCAACAACCCAGACGCTGGTTCTGACAGAACCGAGCAGGCGACGGCCACTTATTGCAGCGATGCTTCGGATTCTGCAGGAACCGCTCGGCATCAGTTTCCTCAGATGCATAGAAACGACCGACTCGTCCAACACATACAGGCCTAGAGAGTGAAGCTAAATGAGCTGCTGGTTCTGAACTTTGTTCAGGTGAAGGCAGCGTAAGTCGGAAACAGAAACCAAGGCAGAACCGCGGCCAGACGAGGACGCAGGTGGGACAACTTAGTCCCCTTCCGCCACGTCCGCCCTTCGTCTCAGTTAAGAAGCAGAAGCAGGAAACACCAACATCCTCTAGAGAACAGAACCAAGTCCAGCTGGTCAGTACGGAGGAGACGTCAGAGCACACCCGTTCTGAGGTCCTAAAATTTCTAAAACGCAGAAAAAATTAAAACCTGGTTCCACAGGTTTCACACAGCCCACTTGTCTCAAACTGGTTTCAGATCGATTTTAACCGCAGCTGCAACATTTTAACTGCATCTATAATCCTGATTTACAGCCAAGATCTGGTTTTAACTGGTTCCAAACTGATTTAAACTGGATTAGACAGGTTTAGATTATAACTGAATGGGTTTAAACTGGATTAGACAGGTTTAGATTATAACTGAATGGGTTTAAACTGGATTAGACAGGTTTAGATTATAACTGAATGGGTTTAAACTGGATTAGACAGGTTTAGATTATAATTGAATGGGTTTAAACTGGATTAGACAGTTTATATTGTAATAGAATGATTTAAACCGTATTAGAAAGGGTTAAACTGGAGTTTGAGTTTTAACTAGATTAGACTGTCTGGACTGTATTAGAATTTGTTTAAACTGGATTCAAGACCACATTTCAGAAAGTAAAAATCAAAACGTGGATAAAATCAAACGTGACATTCAGAACAAAATGGATGCAGACTCTTTAACTGTCACAATCTAAGGATCAAACTTAAATTTTGACCCCAGAACGTGGTTTGTCCCTCCTCCTCTTCCGTACTTTGACTTTATTAAAACAGAATCAGACGTGAAAGCAAATGCTGGGATGAGCGGGGGTGTTCAGGTGAAAGAGGACGCTGTTCTGATCTTCTCCCACAGTTCCTGATGTCCTAAAGTGGCGTGGCGTGACGTGGTGACGAAGAGGGGGCGGGGTTTTGTCCTCCCGTCTCTTCCGGTAGGGGACATCTTAGAATTTCGGTCTGTCTCAGTCAAAGGGGCTGAAGTCCCTCTCCAAGTTCTCAGACTCGTCGTCATCCGAGAAGAAGTCGTCTTCGTCGATGTCATCTTCGTCATAGTCCTCGTGCCACTCTGGGACGTATTCCTCATCGTACTCATCGTCTTCGTCCTCTGCTTCGTCGCCGCCCTCCTCGCCCGTGTAGTTGTTGTTGTCCGAGTCTCCAGACTCGGACGCTCGCTCCGACTTCGACCTGAATGAAGATAAGTTCAGTTAGATCCTGTTGGACAAGTCTCGTCTTGGATCAGGGCCTGAACAAGTCTCTTTATTTCCACTGGTCCAGTATCACGTCAAACAGCAGCTAATCTGCTGAAGCACAGCTGGAAGTCAAAGCTAGCTGGAGCTTTTTCCTGCTTTCTAAATTCTCTGCTCAGGTTGAAAAGAAATATTCAAAACCATAAAGAAGCCTCCCAGGTCCAGGTCCAGGTCCAGGTCCTGCAGCCTTTTAATCTGTTTTCTCTGAGAGAAATCCAGAGTTGATATGGAGAATTTATTTATTCTTTACAGAGCAGAGGACGTTTAGATGGAACGAGACGTCCGGTTACTTCTCTTTCTTTCTTATTATTTTGCTGTGTTGGCATCAAAAGAAGATTTTACACATTTACAGCGACGGGAAATAATTTCAGATAATAGATAATAAGAACATCCATAATCCCTACGTCCCTACTGGACACACCGAGGACAGAAAGACACAGGTGGGGAAGACAGAGACAGTTGAGGACAGGTGAGGATAGGTGAAGACAGAGATACTTGACGACAGATGAGGACAGGTGAAGACAGAGACAGTTGAGGACAGGTGAGGATAGGTGAAGACAGAGATACTTGACGACAGATGAGGACAGGTGAAGACAGAGACAGTTGAGGACAGGTGAGGACAGATGAAGACAGAGACAGGTGAAGACAGAGACAGGTGAGGACAGGTGAAGACAGACAGGTGAGGACAGAGACAGTTGAGGACAGGTGAGGACAGATGAAGACAGAGACAGGTGAGGACAGGTGAAGACAGACAGGTGAGGACAGATGAGGACAGGTGAAGACAGAGACAGATGAGGACAGAGACAGGTGAGGACAGATGAGGACAGGTGAAGACAGAGACAGGTGAGAACAGAGGAAGACAGAGACAGGTGAGGATAGGTGAAGACAGAGACAGTTGAGGACAGGTGAAGACAGAGACAGGTGAGGACAGGTGAAGACAGAGACAGATGAGGACAGGTGAAGACAGAGACAGTTGAGGACAGGTGAAGGCAGAGACAGTTGAGGACAGGTGAGGACAGGTGCAACACTCACACTTTGTTGCTGTCCGTGTGGTTGGACAGACTCTGGGTCTGGGTAGACTCTGGCTCTTGGCTGCTTTTGGACTGATACCCGACCCTGAAGTCCTGGATGAGAGAGACAACATCAGTACGGACCATCAGGGACCAAACCAGTTCAAACTGGAGTAAACCTGCAATTTAAACTGGAACATAAATATTCTTATTTTACTGGGTTTCTAGCTGGTTCTGGACTGGCCTGGACTAGGAATGGTTTTGGTCTACACCAGACTTGAGTGGTTCTGGACTATACTCATTCTGGACTAGTCTAGTCCAGAGCAAGTCTACACCAGACTTGAGCGGTTCTGGAGAAGACTGAACTGGTTCTAATAATAATGGATTAGATTTATATAGCCCTTTTCATGGCACTATTTAAATCATTATCCGTCCCCTCCTCACTCGTACCTGCTGAAGCTAAGCTACTTGTGTAGCCTCAGCAGCCCCGGGACAGGCTGATGGAAACATGGCAGCCAATCCACGCCTACGGCCTCTCCGACCACCACCGAACATTCATCCACATTCATTCACCATTGATGCCAACACTGGAGTGAAGTGTCTTGCCCAAGGACACAACGACAGATGACTGGGGGGAGTGGGAATCGAACCGCCAACCCTACGGTCATTGGATGACCAGCTCTACCACCTGAGTCACTGCCGCCACAGGTGAGGTCTGGACTAGACTTGTTTTGCACTGGTTCTGGACAGGCTCTGGACTTGACTGGTTTTGTAATGGGCTGGTTCTGGTCTGAACTAGTTCTGGACTGGACTGGTTTACCTGGGTGGAGTGCTGCAGGATGGCCAGCAGACGCTCCTGGATGCGTCGGATCAGTTCCAGTCCAGTGTTCAGGTGTTCTGGTTTCAGCAGACGGACACACGATGCCAGGTCGGTGCACTGCAGCAGAGTCTCCTCTGAAAGCAGAAACCAGTCAACTCAGTCAGACCAGTTTGGACCGTACCAGTTCTTCTGGAGAAGATGGAGCAGCGCCTCACCGAGCAGGATCTGCAGGGCGTTGGTGTGAAGGTCCAGAGCCTCCGTCTGCTGCTCCATCACATCCATCTTCTCCGTCTCTTGGTTATAGTAGCTGTAGACGCAGGAGTAGGCCAGGACCTGCAGACAAGTGGAAGGGCACAGTTAACCACCGCAGTGATCTCAGTGGGAATGCCGAGCAGGACGAGGATGATGACAGGACCTTTCTAGCCTGAGCGAGGACTTTACAGGCATCGATGACGAAGGTGAGAGACTTCATCTGAAGGGCTTCGTTGATGGATGATACTTTGTTCTCCAGGTTGATGGCAAAGTCCTGTGACACAGAGCGAACACACACCCCCCAGGATGTAAACGTGAGAGTGATAAAGGAACGAGAACCAAGTTAGACCCAACATGGAGGTTTAAACTACAGGGTCCCGGTGTGGTGAACTCCTGTGGTACCTTGGCCTGATGGTGGAAGGTGCACCTCTCGTTGTAGTCCTGGAACTTCTTTTCCTGCCGAGCAGCTTTACTCACCTACAGGAGGAACAAGACAAACAAACAGGAAGCAAAGTCTTCATCATCAGCCCATAATGAGTGCTTTGTGTTTTCTGGCCTGTGATTGGACGGAGTGATCATGTGACTGTGTGAACCAACCATGGCGGAGCAGTTGTAGTAATCTTTGTGGGTGGGTTTCCAGGGTTTCAGACAGCGCCAGCAGAAACCATGGTTACACTTGGCACAGGTCATACTGAGAACAGAGCAGAAAAACAATCATTGCATTCATCATCGTCATCATCAGGGTTATGATTAGTCATGGTGGACGTACTGCAGGCAGCCTTCGTTCTTCTCAATCTGGGCCTGGCAGCTTGGGCAGCGCTTGGAGATCAGCTTGGCGAGGTGTTTGCTCTGCGCCTCCATGTTCATCCCTTCATAATAACCTCCATCATCCATCCACTGAGACATGTGGCTGCAACTGGCTGGGTAGTGGGCCTGAAACAACACGTCACCATGGCGATGTTTGATGTCGCAGCATCCCTGAACTGAAAGACTTTAGACAAGTGTAAAACCCCCACTGGCCAACGAACGCACTTCCACACTAACTGGGAACTGCGTCAGTTCTCAAACCAAGTTTTGAACCCGGCGGCAGATTCAGACCAAAACCGCCGTTGGTTCAGAGCCTGAAAAGTCACCTCTCATCTGGAGCTAAAATACATATCGTGGTCATCCGTCAGGAAACATGACGTCATTAACCATCAGAGCAACAGCAACTATTCAAAGGGAAGTTTGATCGAACTTATTAACCCTTTAAGTCCGATCCGGTCGCCGGGGAGAAAATAACACGCATAATTACCGCAACTCCTCAAGCATTTGCATTTAGATATACAACATATTACGGTACTAGTGGGATAGTCTGTGTGGGGAGGGGTGAAGCTGGAAGAGCCAGAAAGCAGCAGTTTAGAGAATGGAACTTTTTTATTATAATTATGAGTGTCGCTTTAACCAGTGTCTGAAACCAACCTTGTGACTCCATGGCCGAGTTGGCCGGTAGATGAAAAAATCCACCGGCCAAACATATTTTTTACTGGCCAAATTATTAAATTACTTTACACACACATACCTCTATGCACATGTTAATTTCTATAATACGTTGTTTTGTTGTGTCCAAACTGAAAGTGGAAATCACAGCAACATTAAACAAAGGCAACAAGAAAAATGGTTTTCTTTGATAAAGTGTTAATGTCTGAATTCATCAACTAAAACCTGATCAGACTCGTCCCTCTCAATTCTCCATCTGGCCTCCGTCTCCTAACAGTGTATGTGCTACAGCATTACAGCCTTGGTGGGATCATACTCCCTGAATCTTTGCTTTTTATTTTATTGTTTAAAAAATAAACTTAACAAAAATTTATAATAAATTTAAAGCTTATTGATCTGATTCATGACCAATCAGTCATATTGAATATAAAAAGCTTATCAATAATCATAAAAGCTGATTTATAATAATAATGAACTTAATAACTGATCAATACAAATATAATAAGTATCATTATTATTATTATATTGATAATTTAATCGGTTGACAGCTGTTCGTAGTCTCGCCCGTTATGCAGCTGTCGTCACCCTTCAGGTTGTAAACAGCTAAGCTAAGCTAAGCTAACAGGCTAACATCACGTCCAACAGAGTGCTGCTGTGCTGACAGCGTGGCACATACAGGTGTGTTACCGCCTACAGTCGGCGCACGCAGGTGTGTCACCGCCTACAGTCGGTGCGCCTGGTGAGTGTTAGTTTTGGACCCTGGCTTTAACTGTATTTTAGCTGTAGTGTAAAGATACAGTTTTTCAGCAGTATTCTAGAAGTATTTAAACAGTACTTTTAGCTGTATTTTAGTGATATTTCAGCAGCATTTTAGCTGTGATGTAACAAAACTTCAGGTGTGTTGTAGCGGTATGTCACAAATCTGCATCCAATATAAAATTACTTGATACCAATCGCCCTAATTGATACTACAAATTTTTATAAGCTCCTCTCTAAACCCCCCCCTAAAAAAAAATTATTTGATCTTATTTTGGTCATTTCACCTATCGTGAATCTTGAACCATTTTTTCAAAAATGGTAAAAAATAACATCTGAAAAAAAGCCGTCAGACTGATTCCTTACTTACGTTTCAATAAAGTAAAAAAAAAAAACTTTATGTGAGCTTGTGTTAACATCTGAACATCTTATGAAATTGACTTGGTCTGAATATATTGATCAGAACATGACTCAGCAGTTATTTGGCATGCTACTGCGTGATAAATGTGTGTGTGTGAAATCTATGTGTGACCTCTGACCTCGGGGAAGTTGCAGCTGAAGCAGGAGGACCAGCAGCACCTGGAGCAGGTGCCCATGCTGCCCATGTTCTCCTTACAGAGGATCTGATCGCAGCCCTGAGGGTTGGTGCACCACGTCAGGTTGGAGCAGCACTCCACGTAACCTCGGAGCAGCGCGTTCTCATACTGAGGAAGAAGAGAGATGAAGATCTGTGGAGGTGACAGACCAGAAATCTGAGGCTTCCTGCTGAGGTGAGCAGCGTTACCTTGGCGATGGTGTCCTTGTCTGTGAGGATGCTGAGGAAGAAATGGGAGGTGGGCTGAGCCTGGCAGTCTGTGATTGGACAGTTGCAGTTCATGACCAGGTTCTGTTCGATCCTCGCAGTCAGGTACTCCTGCCAGCACGACTGTATAACCACATACACGGGAACCATCAAACACACACACATCTGATGGCTGCTAATGTGAAACACTGAGCGGTTCTGACCCGGCAGCAGTAGTGCATGCAGCTCAGTGACAGCACCGGTTCCAGTCCGCCGGTGCGAGGGCCCAGGCAGACGGGGCAGGTGGAGGCGGGGCTAGGCGGCGGCTGTGGGTTTCGGCACTTCAGCCCGGCAGCTACGATGAGGGTGTCGGGGTCGTCGGTGTAGCGCTGCACCAGCAGGTCCACGTTCCACTTGCAGTGGATCAGAAGGTGCTCGGCCCGGTCCAGGTCCAGACTCAGAGTGGCAGAAACCTGAAGACAAAGAGACCTTGTCACCTGACAGAAAAACAGCCCCTCTCACCTGTAGAGCCCCGCCCCTCTGGATTATTAGCACAGCAACACAGCCTCACTAGGGGCGAAAAAGTTGTTATTTAGATGCATCGCAATGCGGACGATTCGAAACCAAAGTACAAAGTTCAAAAATAGATGTTTTAAAACTTGTGGAAGTGCACCACCCGTGGCGTGTACATCATAACAGCACCTGAGTACAGAGATGCACAGTGGTGCGGTGGTTGCTGGTTCAAGCCTTGGCTAGGGAGGGGTTCGAACAGTGGCCTTCCGTACGTTCTACCCATGTATGCATGGGTTCTCGCCCACCGTCCAACGGTTAAGTACAGGTTTCTCTTGTAAAAGAAACTGCATGTCTCAATGGACCTGTTTAAATATGTTTAAAAAAAACTGAACTGAGCTGAAATCCGGCCGACACCCTCCTACCTCGGCTTTGATGGGTGGCTTCATTTGCATGGAAGGTCTGGTCCGTTTCCTTTGGTTTGCTTTCACGCTGACTTTACCCAAACGGACCAAACCACCTGAACAACGTCATGCAGTTACAACAACTGCTCGCTAGGGGGGGGGATACTCCCCAAAAAGACCACTGACAAAGAAGAAGGAAGAAGAAAGACCAGCTCATTGATGGGCCAGGACAAAAAGTGGCTCGTTCACCGAAGGTAAACAATGTAGAATCAACAAGCTTATGCAGTCTTTAGGTTTCTGCTTTTATTTTGTTGTTCAAACCTAATCCTGTTTACACAGGAATATTCCCGGCATGAGCAGCTGGACAGGCAGCCTGATAACCGCTATGTCCTAGGTCACTTCCATCTCCTTGGTTCAATGGAGGGTTTGATTGCTTTCACACTGCACACCAACTGCACCAGGGTTCATTTTCAAGGAAACCGAGACCCTTGTTTTCAACCAGTGGTCCGTGGCTCATAGGGCAAATGAGAGTTCACACTGATCCAAACAAAACATCCTATCCATGAAAGTGAACCAGGGTTCATTAAATCCAAACCAAACTGTTCCGGTGTGAAAGAGCTCTACAACACAAAGGGAACTGCAAGTAAGAACAACCAAAACAAACGTGTAGGATGATAACCAGGAAAAATGTCTCATGGCTGAATCTGGAAGAACTCTAAAAGTTCTGATAGAAACATGATCAACCGAAGACCACTAGAATCTGATCCCCATGTTTTAGTCTGATGGAAACAGAAGTTGTCCTGCCTTAACCAATAGACCAACCAGTTTTCTTCTTTGGTGTTTGTCACGACAAATATAAGAAACCGTGTGGTCAAGGGAATAAGATGCATCAATCGTTTTATAATCGCATCGTCGCAATCTGAATCGTAATCGAATCATGACGCACGTGTGAAGATTTCTACCCCTAAATGCTCATTATGCTTCTTTTACGTATGTAAGCAAGTACATCTCTTTCAAGTGTCCTCATACTCCCATGCATCCTTCACGTTGGTATGGTTGTTAGGTAATACGTCCACCAGAGGGCAGTGCAGACTTCACCTCCGACTTCAGACGTCTGTTTCAAACAATAGAAAACATGGCAATGTTGGAGGAGCTTGTGTAAACGTTCCTTCTCAGAAAGAGACATAAAAAGGGGCGGTGCAGTAGACGGAGGTGGTCTGTGCAGCCATTAGAAACGTAACAGCTTCTTCTTTCTTCCTTTCACTGGTCACACATCAGCTACGCTGCTCAACACTGCCCCCAGTTTCCAGTGGTAATACTCCATTTGAGATGTCGGGCTAGCCCCCAGAAAATTACCCAAATAACCAAGCAAATGACGTGGAAGACGGACGAAAGGCTTCATATACGTCTGTAGCGTAGAGCATAAGCAGAACTTAAACCTCACCTGCTGCACCGTCCTCTGCATCAGCTGACGAACCTCCTCCTGAGTCATGGTCCGGCCCATCGAGAACAGAACCGCATCCAGAACCCCGTCCTCAAACCGCCGCGGTGCTGGCACCAGGCTGTCAAAGAACACACACACACGCGCACACACACACACACAGAGCTGTAACGGGTAGATTAACCTTCTAAACTGAGCAGATTCCAACATAAAACTAATTTTCTTCTTAGTTCTCCATCCATCTGAAAAGGGGAAAAAATAAACTTAGTTACACGTTTCCAGCTCACACGTTATCTGTGGGAACAGAAACTAAAGCAGCTTGTTACCATGGAAACAACCAATTTAACTCACTTCATGTGAAGTTGAAGATTCAGCAGCAGCTGTGAAAACGAGTTTTTATCCAACAAACATTCAGTTTGTCGTGATGGATTCTGTAGCTGAACTTTAAATATCCAGTAAAAATAGAAAGTTTCTGCCATTAAAGAGAAAACCAGTTCAGTAACGAATTGTTTAGGCCTGAATCGAGTCATTTCTTGTTCCTGTTTTCCCCGTAAAGGAAAAGAAGATGAGGCAGCTCAGTTTGATCAAAATTAAAGTTTATTTGTTTTAACTTTAATAAGGTAAAATAAAAAAAAAAAATCAGCAATTACTTAAATTTTACACAATTTGAACAGCATCAGGCAGATTTAGAAGTTCAGCTTTCCTTTTTTATTTCTTAGAATATAAAATAAACATTTACAGTTTGACTAAGTGTGAGGACGTCTGACAGACACACTGAGCACGTGCGTGCGGTCACAGGTTGAGGTCACACCTGATGTCGGCTAGACTGTCTGCGGCGGCGTCCTTCCTGGAGTCGGTGCGGCTGAAGGAGAACTGGGCCTGGCCTTTCTGTGGTGTGGACGGGTCCTCGGGGACGTACTCCACGATGTGCGGGTTCTCCTCGTTGCGGCAGATGCAGCCTTTGCTGATGACGTGCATGATGCAGGAGAGGACATCGCTGGTGCTGCAGCTGAAGCGGCCGGCACCCGGAGACCGAGAAGATTCCTGCTTCTGACACGAGTCCAGAACCTGAAAGAGACCAGATCCTGATTATCAGAGTCTCGGCGATGACCGTCATCACCGATCAGCCGGAGCTGAGAGAGTCTCACCCTGAAAACCAAGTTGTCAATGTGCATCTCCTTCTCCTTCTTCATGATGTGGACGATCAGACAATAGATGAAGTTCCTCTTCCTCTCCAGCGTGCTGGAAGCATCCTCGTCCACGTTTAGGTACGTCTGTCTGGGAAGCAGCTGGACAGAAGCTGGGGCGCCCTCCAGGCTGCAGGATACCACCTGCTGGTTCAACTGCAGAACACCTGAGAGAAAAGAGAAGGTGTCAGACAGGAGGAGGAAGGAGGAGGTGGAGGAGGACTGAAGTGTACAATGTGTCTAACCTCGGATGGGATCGTCTGGCTGGCTGCAGGTCAGAGGTCCTCCGGCACTTATCAGAGGCTGCAGAGCGTGCAGCAGGACGGTGGCCGACAGACCAGTTACCTGCAGCAGACTCTCGACTCCGACTTCCTGTGCACACACACAGTCAGCAGATGAGAAGGCATTAACCCTGCAGGAACTAGGACCCAGAGAAACTGCTGGTCCGTGTGTTAGCGTGTGTGTGTTACCTCATGGCTGTTGAACTGCAGCAGGGTGAACATCTGCAGCGTGGACACGTGCAGCGTCCAGCAGCCAAACTGTAGCTCAGCGTGACCGAGCCATGTCCACTGGAGCCGGCGAGGCTTTGAGTGACTCAGGCCGTACATGGACTGACCTACATTGCAGAAACAAGCCGGGTTTAAACCTGGGAGGTTTTCCAGAAAAGAGGTTTAACAAATCCCGTGATAAAGCTGTGTTGGAGTTTGCTAAATCCTGACATCTTAACCTGTGTTAAGAAGAAGCTATGACAACCTGAGTTGTTTAAACCAGTGTGCACATGAACTGCAAACCTATGGAAGGCATCACCCACTGAGCCCCGAAATCACAATGAAAATAACAAAAAAAAAGGAAAAACAGCTGCATCCTGCTGTGATGCTTGGAGGAGGAATTCCAGCAACGTCATCGCTTAAATGGCTCTTAAACACAAGTAGTCAGACTACAGTTGGCATGGAGGCTACCTGGAGGAGGATGGAACCGTCCTTCCTCAGTGTACCTGGTGGTCCAAGTGAAAGCAAACTATAAAAACATTCTTCAGACTGGGCAGAATTTCTCATCTGCTTAATGTTGCTGTAGGCTCAGAGCAAAAGGGTAGACTTTTTTCACAGCCAATAAGAAGACGTTGGAGGGATGGAAGACTGGTTTGAGGCAACCGCAACAACCCCATCCCCTGTGGAGGAGCTCACGGTGAGCATCACAACCTAATGATGAGGGGTATCCCGGGGGGGTTACATCATCATCTTTACATCAGAACCGGGCAGAGTTGCTCTATAAAGGCCACCTACAGCACCAGTTCTAGAAATGGTGCTGCAGTAAACGATGACATAGCATAACGAAGTGTTTGTCTTTTTAGGCAACGAAGCATGCAGTGGGGAAACTACCAGGCCAAAACTTTAATAAGAAATATTAAAAACGAAGTTGTCTGTTCAGTTCTTTAAATCAGAGTAGTTGACAGATTGATCAGCCATACAGAGACCTACCCTCTAATCATTATGTTGGAGATATGTTGGACACAGCCTGAACAGAACCTGCTTCCTACCAGGTTGCTCACAGCACGTTTCCATATTAACCTACCTGGATTATCCCTTTTGGAACAGAAAAACCCCAGATTACTGTCTAGGTTAAGATAACTAGCTAAACCAGTAAACCCACTTCTTGGAATACCCCTGAAACAACTTTGTTCCAGGAAATAAAGAAGTTAACACAAAAACTTAGACCAATCCCCAAAATAAACAAGTCATTTTAAATCACAGTTAAGTCTGGTTTATGAATAAATCTAACTTGGGTTAAGCCAAAGTTAAGCTTGGTTTATGACAGAATCTAGCCTGGTTTAAGCCAGAGTTAAGCTTGGTTTATGACAGAATCTAGCCTGGTTTAAGCCAGAGTTAAGCTTGGTTTATGACAGAATCTAGCCTGGTTTAAGCCAGAGTTAAGCTTGGTTTATGACAGAATCTAGCCTGGTTTAAGCCAGAGTTAAGCTTGGTTTATGACAGAATCTAGCCTGGTTTAAGCCAGAGTTAAGCTTGGTTTATGACAGAATCTAGCCTGGTTTAAGCCAGAGTTAAGCTTGGTTTATGACAGAATCTAGCCTGGTTTAAGCCAGAGTTAAGCTTGGTTTATGACAGAATCTAGCCTGGTTTAAGCCAGAGTTAAGCTTGGTTTATGACAGAATCTAGCCTGGTTTAAGCCAGAGTTAAGCTTGGTTTATGACAGAATCTAGCCTGGTTTAAGCCAGAGTTAAGCTTGGTTTATGACAGAATCTAGCCTGGTTTAAGCCAGAGTTAAGCTTGGTTTATGACAGAATCTAGCCTGGTTTAAGCCAGAGTTAAGCTTGGTTTATGACAGAATCTAGCCTGGTTTAAGCCAGAGTTAAGCTTGGTTTATGACAGAATCTAGCCTGGTTTAAGCCAGAGTTAAGCTTGGTTTATGACAGAATCTAGCCTGGTTTAAGCCAGAGTTAAGCTTGGTTTATGACAGAATCTAGCCTGGTTTAAGCCAGAGTTAAGCTTGGTTTATGACAGAATCTAGCCTGGTTTAAGCCAGAGTTAAGCTTGGTTTATGACAGAATCTAGCCTGGTTTAAGCCAGAGTTAAGCTTGGTTTATGACAGAATCTAGCCTGGTTTAAGCCAGAGTTAAGCTTGGTTTATGACAGAATCTAGCCTGGTTTAAGCCAGAGTTAAGCTTGGTTTATGACAGAATCTAGCCTGGTTTAAGCCAGAGTTAAGCTTGGTTTATGACAGAATCTAGCCTGGTTTAAGCCAGAGTTAAGCTTGGTTTATGACAGAATCTAGCCTGGTTTAAGCCAGAGTTAAGCTTGGTTTATGACAGAATCTAGCCTGGTTTAAGCCAGAGTTAAGCTTGGTTTATGACAGAATCTAGCCTGGTTTAAGCCAGAGTTAAGCTTGGTTTATGACAGAATCTAGCCTGGTTTAAGCCAGAGTTAAGCTTGGTTTATGACAGAATCTAGCCTGGTTTAAGCCAGAGTTAAGCTTGGTTTATGACAGAATCTAGCCTGGTTTAAGCCAGAGTTAAGCTTGGTTTATGACAGAATCTAGCCTGGTTTAAGCCAGAGTTAAGCTTGGTTTATGACAGAATCTAGCCTGGTTTAAGCCAGAGTTAAGCTTGGTTTATGACAGAATCTAGCCTGGTTTAAGCCAGAGTTAAGCTTGGTTTATGACAGAATCTAGCCTGGTTTAAGCCAGAGTTAAGCTTGGTTTATGACAGAATCTAGCCTGGTTTAAGCCAGAGTTAAGCTTGGTTTATGACAGAATCTAGCCTGGTTTAAGCCAGAGTTAAGCTTGGTTTATGACAGAATCTAGCCTGGTTTAAGCCAGAGTTAAGCTTGGTTTATGACAGAATCTAGCCTGGTTTAAGCCAGAGTTAAGCTTGGTTTATGACAGAATCTAGCCTGGTTTAAGCCAGAGTTAAGCTTGGTTTATGACAGAATCTAGCCTGGTTTAAGCCAGAGTTAAGCTTGGTTTATGACAGAATCTAGCCTGGTTTAAGCCAGAGTTAAGCTTGGTTTATGACAGAATCTAGCCTGGTTTAAGCCAGAGTTAAGCTTGGTTTATGACAGAATCTAGCCTGGTTTAAGCCAGAGTTAAGCTTGGTTTATGACAGAATCTAGCCTGGTTTAAGCCAGAGTTAAGCCTGATTTATGACAAGTTAACTTGAACTCACTGTGGATGTAGAACTGGGTGAACTGGTTCAGGTAGGAGCAGAGTTCAGCAGGAAAATGTTTTGCTGGTTCATCCAGGAAGCAAAGCGAAGACACTGCCCAGCAGCGTGGAGATAGAACCAGAACTTGGACCTCTGCCTCCTCCTCTGACTCCTCCCACTCCTCTTCCATCATCTATGGCAATAAATAAAAGAGGCAAGTCAAAGTCGAACTTTTAAAGAGCTCATCAATGTACTTCGACAGCCACAACAATAAAACCACTGACAACTCATTTCTCAGGTCCCCACCAACACCACCATCAGAACCATGTAGGGCTGGGTACCAAATTTCGGTTCTTTTATGGCACCGATCGCAATGCCTCGATACTACAAAAAACATGACTTGTCTTTCGGTGCCAGTGCCTTAAAGCTTAATCACAGGATCAGGATCTGATAACGCTGCCTGATTGTCACTGTCATGGTTGAGGCGTGCAGAGAAAATACTGATGTGGACTACAGCGTGTGTCATTGAAGCGTAGGGCTAGATGACATGGCCAAAACGTGTATCACGATATATTTCTTAATTTCTGTCGATACAATATAATTCTGATATGGATATAAACATAAAAACCTCAGAAGAACTGCCAAAAATGCGGTTGTTGCTATGGTTCTTCTTCGTTTTTTGTCGGTTGTTGCTATGGTTCTTCTTCTTCGTTTTTTGCTGGTTGTTGCTATGGTTCTTCTTCTTCTTTTTTTGCCGGTTGTTGCTAGGGTTCTTCTTCTTCGTTTTTTGTCGGTTGTTGCTATGGTTCTTCTTCTTCGTTTTTTGCCGGTTGTTACTATGTTTCTTCTTCTTCGCTTTTTGCCGGTTGTTACTATGTTTCTTCTTCTTCGATTTTTGCCGGTTGTTACTATGGTTCTTCTKCTTCGATTTTTGCCGGTTGTTGCTATGTTTCTCCTTCTTCGCTTTTTGCCGGTTGTTGCTATGGTTCTTCGTTTTGTTGCGGTTGTTGCTATGGTTCTTCTTCTACGTTTCAACGTTTGTCCGGCTCGGAGGACTAGATTGTAGTTGAGTTACTGGACAGCACTGTCGTGTGTGTTGTTCTGTGATTACATTTTCAGAGCACACTACACAGTACAATCATAACAAACTTTTTTATCTTCATGTGTGAGGTATCGACCAGATAAAAAATCTCGCAAGATTAAAAAAAATCGTTATGTGTGTACCAGGCTTAACGCTACTGCAACTTAACAGCTGCACAATAGATAGAAAACTGCTTTGAGTGGAAGAATGCCGAAGCTGAACAATAAAACCTTTGCTGATAATGTGTAATGTAATTTTCTTTTTGTTACAATTGATTTTATAAAATCGGTATCAATAAAAGAGATCCTTAATGGAAGTGAAGGTACTGGTATCGGTACCAGTACTGAAAATTTTGAATGACACCCAGCCTAGACTCAGAGGATTCTGCGGGTTTGGTCTGACCTGGTCGTGCTCCTGCAGGCGCCGGTCCAGCTGCTGCAGGCGGTACAGGTGGAACTCCTGTTGTAGCTCAGTGGACTCGCTTATGTTCTTTAACATTTGCTGAGGGAAGCGACTCGGGAAGCAGCTTCCGATGTGATCGATCACAGCGCTCTCCAACCACACGTTCCCCTGAGCTAACAGACGGTCGCCCAGGTAGTACCTGCACAGGTAGAACAGGGATCGAATTAACCTCTCAGTGTATTTTACAGACTGGTGCTGCTGATCTGTGTCCGGTGGTGCTTGGACCTGTAGAAGTGCTCGAAGGTGTTGGCGAGCTCCAGGCCGGACAGGAAGAGCATTGGTTCCAGAAACTGCTGCAGCCGCTCCAGAGTCTCCACACTGCCAGATGTCGCTCGGCTGGCCTGGATCATCTGATCGATGTACTGAGCAAAACGCTCACTAACCTGCACAAAGGAAAAAACATCATCAGTCTTTAATCCGGAGTTAAACCCGAGCAAAGACTGACCTGCAGAACATCTGCATGTGAAGGTAAACCTGAGAATCAGATTCGGTTTCTAACGGCTCATTTCCCCCAGGCGGCGTGTTACAGCTGCGCCGCGGCCTCCGCTATTCGTGGCCGTTTTAGTCAACGGTTTGGTTCGCATATCAGAAGCGTGTCAGAAGGAGGTCGGACAAAAATGACACGCACCCGGTGGAAACGAGGGGTTACACAGAGAAGATGCCGTCTGTGATCTGCTTTAAGGAAACATTACGGAGCTTTCCGAGCGTAAAACTCCTCGTTCTGGACTTGTTGGATAACAGTAAGCATCCAACGAGTCGCCACTGCCCAGCAGCATCCCGAGGCTGAGAAACCACTTCACAACCTTTCCATCCAGGACGCTGCGTGACGTTGCAGCTCAGTTTTTACGCACTGCGTCATACCAGCTGTTTTTAACTCACACCGTCGCTGATACAGCAAACACACAAGACATTATCAGAGGAAGAGAGGAAAAGAAAGAACAAGAGATAAGACTAGAATCAAGATTACTGGTTGGATCGATCTCACAGTTCAGGTGGGATGAAGATGGATGCTGGATTAGCCGTCGATCGAATGTGGGTCACTGAGAAAATCTGCCAAAGTTCTGTAGTGCATCTGTGATCCAGGATTCTTAAGGTGTTAAACTACATTTAGCCAGACTTAACTGTGGTGTTGCACAGATCTGAGGATGGAGAGTCTTCACACAGAATAAATCTTCACTGTAAGGTTGAAAAATAAATTCTGTGAAATAAATTTCCAATTTTAAAGATTTTTTTCCTTTCTTAAAAGCATTAAATTTATTAAACATTACACTCAGTTTTTCGTGTAAATATGCCTCATTGAAAAAAACAAACATGGGAACGACGTATAAAAAAGCCAAGCTTTTCCACGTATAATGAGGCAGCATCTCTTTAGTGATACACAACTCGACCGCATCGGGGATCTCTTCCCACCAGGCTCCTCCTCATCATACACTGAAAAGAGTTCTGATGTGGGTTGTTTCTTAGTGGGAGTTTGTGGGTTTCCTCATCTCATACCGAGCAGCATTTATCATGAATGACAGCTAACTTGATTGTGTATCTGTGACTGTTTTCAGACACACTCCAGTTGGCTCCACGGAACATAAACAGCTTAAAGAGATTTGGTCAGAAAGTTAATGATGAAAGTATCAGTCTCCTTTCTTACTCATTATAAACAATATATTCATACGACTGAGTGACTTTCTTCAGTGTTAGACCACAGTAACGTCTTCGTCTTTGGTGAAACAGACTTTAAACTTCTTGTTAGCGGCCATGTTCAGTGTTGTGCGCATGTCTGTAGGATACATCAGGAGGAACAACTAACACTAGGCGTATTTCCATCACCCCTAGAATTGCGCAAAAACTAAATATCGCAATAAAAAAACAGTAATGGAAACACGTAAATTTAAAAAAAAATTCAAATATCGCTAAAAAGTTTTTACACTCTCATGAGGTGGTTTTTCAAACGCATCAACATAGAAGTATATCGCAAAGTGTAATGGAAACACTTTTCTCACATTTACGCTTCACCAGAGGTGACGTAGCGGGTCATGTGACCAGTTCAGTTCAAATAGAGATGGCGTATTTTGAGTAGACGCAGGAGGAGACGGAAATCTTTTTACAAATAATTAAAAGAAAAAAATATAATCGTCATCCTTGATAGCAAACAAYGGCAAAAAGCAAGAGTTTTACAAAGATTTAGAAACTCCATCCTCCTCAAAGTGGAGTCTCGCGGGTAGGGCTGCAACAATTAGTCGATGCTGTCGACAATAAAAATAGTCAACGACTTTAACCGTCGACTATTGTCAGCAAAAAAAAAATAAATAAAAAAAAAAAATACAGAGTGAGACATCGTCTTCTTTTTTTTTATCTCTGCTGAGAGTTGCACATGGCGGACTGGGGAGAAAAACGGCGGCAGAGAACGTCAAAAGCCTGGGATAACTTCACGTCAAAATTACAAAATAAATTAAATACATGTGAGATTTGTAAAGCGGACCTTGTGTACCACGGAAGTAAATGCTCATGCTGCAATGCTCGAACATTTAAAGAGGAGGCACGTCTGACTTACACAAGATTTCAAAGCTGAAAGTGAAATAAGATCCATTTATAATAATCATGAGATACAGAATCCGATTGGTCGACTAGTCGTTTTAATAGCCGGTGACTAATCCACCATCAGAACAGTCATTAGTTGCAGCTCTACTCACGGGACGAGATTTTATGAGAATAACGGCTAATGTGATAAACACCGTTCAATGGAAACACCTGCAAATCGAAGTTGTACTTTATCGAAATGTTAGAAACATCGCTTTTATTTTGTGAGGTACTGTAATGGAAACGCAGCTACTGACAACTAATAAAGCCCAAGGAGGAAGTTGGTGGTGAACATTAAAGGGGAAAAAATCCAGATGTTCATAAAAACAAATTGTCTTAAATGGTAAATTCTAATTTATCAATAAAAATCGGTGATCGCCCAGCCCTACGAACTCCGAGTTTTAGTGAAAAAGACCAACTTCAAGATCAGGAAAACGCTCTGAAGGAGACGCCTGAAAGAACCGACGTGACAGCTGCAGACAGAACCAGAACCACCGAAGATGAAACCACCCTGGTGTCAGCTCCGAACAGAGACTCAGCTCCTACAACCTACATGAGGATGTTGCTTTCAAACTCCTGCTGTGAGACGTCGTCTGATAAACCTGAAGTTTCAGATGCAGACTTCTGTTTTTAGACCGACCAGGTTTGATCCCGTCAGGACTCACGTGCATGGCTCTGAGAATGGACAGCTGCAGCAGTGCGGCAGAAAATCCGTGTCTCAGGGCGAGGACGAAGGCGGTCTGCTGTCCGAACAGCTCCTCCATGGCATTCTTCAGCCGCAGGTACAGAGTCCGGTAACGCTCCACAAAGTCTGGTAAACTGCAGCTGGACTCCAGAAACTTCTTCACCTGAGGATGGAAGCTCATTTTCAAAATCCTTTTCTGTTAAAAGGATCTCAAGTCAAAGCAGCACATTCATGCTCGGCTGCTGGCAGGATTCAGAAAGTCTGTCTCACCTGCCGCTGCACCACTCCCTGCCAACAGAGGGCGATGCCTGCGATGCTGCTGCTGCTGCTGCTTTTCACTTTGGGCTTGACTGAGGATGAGGAGCAAGAGGACGCAGCGGCGGTGTCTTTGTTTTTACTTTCTTTACCGTCTGGAAGAGAAAATTCAGGTGGTTGGCTTTCCTCAACACAACGGTTTCTGATGAATTCATCGGAATATGAAACAGGACTGAAAACTGCAGCCATAAACGTAAAGAGTAAGCAGTGCCTCAGTTCTCCTTCTCTTCCATCTGAAATGAAACCATGTCACTGTTGTGATGGGAGGAGGAGGCGGTCTGCGGAAAAACAGCAGCAGTCCAAACTGAAAGGAAAACATGGAACGTAAACAGGTCTGAAGGAAGCTCAGCTGACGCCCCCTGCTGGATGTTTAAAAGCACCACAGCTCCTCCTAATGTTCAGCATCATCCCAACGCAGCGGCTGGAATGGATCCAACCAGCAGGGGGCGCGGTGAGGACTTCCTGTCCTCATGAGGACAAATGAAATGAGAGCAGAGCGTAAACAAACAGAACGCAGCTTCTGAACGCAGCTCATACTTACTCTTCAGCTCTTTGCTTCTGTTCAGACCTTCTGCAAACAGAATAAACTCCTTTAGTCTTCCAGCTCCACGACGGACAAACCTCTCAACAAAACTCATTCCTCCTGATTTTCTGATCAGGTATCAAACTACAACTAATCACAGGATCAGCATCACCTTTATCCATCAATTTATTAAAATCAAACAAATGAGACAAATCTGGACTCATGCACGTCACCTGTCCTGCATTCTGTTTTAAATGAAACTCACTCGACTTGACGGGCGGTTTGAGCTCCTCGGAGTCCAGCCAGCTTGTGTCCACGTGGACCAGCAGGTGTGTGAGACGTCGCACTCTGGAGTTAAAGATGGCCGCCCGGTTCTTGCAGCGGCGAGCCGACTCAGTGTTATCCAGGTACTCGCTGAGCAGCCAGGACAGAGGGCTGCACGCCGAGGATTCTGGGTAAATAGAGGACAGCCAGTAAGAAAGCTGCGCAGTGTCGGGCGTTTCTTCAGAAATTCATCTTTTCACACCTTCATCACATCTTAGGTTTAAAAGCTGGGCAGCGATTAAAATTTTTAGTTGTAGCTGGTTGCAGAAAACCATGAATAATGATGAATTACTATAAAAATTCCAGACAATCACATAATTAATCGGGATTAATTGCACAAAAATATGCAATTGATCATGATTTTGCAGAAAATTGTGGGATTAATCACAATTCGTTGCAGAAAAATTAAACTGTTGCAATTGAAGAAAAACTGAAAATCATGCAATTAATTGCAATTAATAACTTAAAATTGCACGAGTTAAAACATTCATTTAAAACTTTTGAGTTTAAAACAACGAAAATAAATAAATAAAATAAAATCACATGATTAACAGCAGGAAATAACGTGATTAATTGCAGCAAATCAAGTGATTAATCGTTTGATTTCAGTGATTTGATTTATTAAAATTCAAAAGTAGTGTTAGCACACTTCAGAATTTGCTGTTATCAATGAATTTGAACATAAGTTCAGTAAGTTTGGATTTCTTGGAAATGAATCTGCTTTTTTTCTTTTAATTCTCATTTACGTAATAAAACAAACATATCTGACAAAAAAGGATAAAAATTTCAGGATTTACTTGTTAAAAAAAACTGCATTAAATAATAATTGCCGGTGTAAATCAATGGTTGTGTTAATGTGAAAATTAAAATGAATTAAAAACATTCACCATTTTAACCTGAAAACAGTTTACAGTTCATATCAGGCCGGCACAGAGAAATGCTACAGAGTGACACATCTCCACATCTTTCAGACTCAAACACAATCGAACTGTAGCGCGCATGTGTGTGCGTGTGTGTGCGCGTGTACCTGGCAGCGTGATGCTGTGGACGATGGGGGTGATCAGAGCCTCCCAGCAGGTCCGACCCAGAGCTTCGGCTGCTTCGGCGTCCGGCAGGAAGCGATCGGCAAACATCTGCTCGTGTCTCAGAGCGCTGTTCAGCCTGCACACACACATTCGTACACTGAGGTTCTGGTCTCGAACACGGCCGTCACGGTGATTATAACGTCAACCACATGATGTTTGTTTCTCCAGGATCAACAGAACAAAAACAAACTGATCTGGTTTTGTTTTGTTTCCTTTCTTGGTAACAAATTAGAAAACTTGAACAGAAAATCATGAATGTCTGATTTCATGTGTTGAGATCAGGATTTTACGATCTGTGTTATCAAAGTTAAATGATGGCGCCGCTGGTTCTGGAGGATTCAGAGTTCAGAACCGATGGTGTCAGGTACCAGAGGTGTGGTCATGGAGACTCGTACTTGTTAAAGAGCTGCAGAAGCTGCGTCTTATCCTCCACCACCTCCTGACACCAGGTGTGGGCCTTGGTGCTGTAGAACAGGTACGTACGACAGCACAGCTGCTCCTTAAACACGGGCCAGAACGTGGGCTTCGGACCAAGAACCTCGAAGCCATGGACCCGGGTGTCGATCCCACCCTGTGACAGAGAGGAAGGGGGTCAGGACACTGCAGGAGGACAGGACGCTGATGGAAGTAGAACCAGACTCAAGTCTCACCTGCTGGCATCTCTTGACCCTGATCTGGATGATGGACCAGAACCTGGTCACGTTCTCCAGCAGAACCACCCGGCTGGCAGAGGGAGCGACGTTTACCTGCAGAAACACGGGGCGGGGTTAAGATGTGAGGCTGGTTCTGTGAAGCTCCAGCTGAAGCACAGACTCACCGTGTTGAGCTCCGTGTTGATGTTGGTAGGGTCGTCTCCTCCCAGAACCAGGATCCGGGCCGGCATGTAGCTGGAGTCCTCGCTCGCCACGAGGACGGTGAGTTGTCTGAGCAGAGAGACAACATGGCGTCAGACGTCAGTTGATTGTGCCTCATTTCTGAGCAGAGCTTCATTCTGAGTGCAGACTATCATTTTAGCACAAAAAATATCCGAATCTGAGCAAACGGAGATTAATTGTAAACAAACACGTATTTTTCTCACTTCTGATGTACGACAATAAAACTTTCTCTCATTTTTCCATCTTCTCCCTGCCTGTTGTTAATGTTGGAACTGGTTGATGACAGCTTTTCAGGCGAGTGTGTGCACAGGTGCGTGGCAGCGGAGAGGACAAAACAATGAGGGAGAAGATGAATAAAACTGAGGGAGAGGTTTTAGAAAGGAGGAAAACACGTTTGTTTGCCCAGGTTTGTTCTTTGCTCAGACTAACTGATGTCCAAAAGTCATTTGTCTGCACTCAGAATGAAGCTCTGCTGCCGAGGAATGAGACTATAATACATCTGCATCTCTGAGGGGTCAGGTTCAGACAGGACGGCCGAGGCTCCGCCCACCCAGGGACCCCACCTACCTGATGATGACACCTTTGTGCATGTAAATGTTGATGAAGTGCGACCCGGTGCAACCGTTGGACTCCCAGTAGGTTTTGGGGTTCTTGTCAGTCAGTTTATTAGCTCGATGGTGATTGGACGAAACCTCCACCTTCTCCCAGCATTTGTCCTCCTTCAGCTCCACGCTGGAACCTGAAGGCAGCACCGGGTTCAGAACACGTCATCAGGAACACAGAACGTCACTAGGAACTGAGACTGACCTTGGCACAGGTTCCGGAGGAACACGTCGAAGAACGGGATGTTGATTGGCTGGTGGCTGCGGCGATGCTCCTCGATCTGACCCAACACCATCTGACAGGAAACAGGAAGCAGAGCAGGTGAAAGTCAGCTGGGACCAGAATCAGTCTCAACACATTTCATCCAGAAGCAGGTCCAGCTGCTCCAACGCGTCACAGCCGGTGTGGGACCTGATCAACCAGGTTTAATGGGTGAGTGATGAGTGGATGCAGGATCAGCTGATACGGATCACATGACATCTGATTCAGATACTCGTGCTTTTACACTTCTGATGTTAATTAAATGAAGATTTTACATCATCATGAGGCCATTAGACAACATCTAAGTCACATGCTGAAGAACTATCTTTTGTGATGCGTTTGTGCTTGATTTACACTGAAGGCAACGTTTTCTGTCGTGATAACCCTGAACGCAGCATGTTATCTCCAGTTTTGCCACAGCAGGTTTTCTCAGATGTGCAGATTTCCCGATCACTTTTAGTGATAACCAATCCAATAACCAGTTTGTAAACCAGGTGTTTTCTTTGATTCTCAGATGCAGAAATAAATGCAGAAAGATGCCGAACGAAGACCTTCCATCACAACACAAGAGAGTCCACAGCTGCTACGCATGCATGACAGCGTTCCCAGAGTTCTGCATGAGAATGGAGGTAAACTGCTTTTCCACATGCAACACTGAGGGGAACAGTGCAATCACAAGTCCCTGGAGGGACTGGCTGTAGGCCAGAACCTCCAGAAACCTTCAGTTTCACAGCATCCTTCCTGCAGAGAATCTGGGTCAAAGGTCCACAGATTCTCCTGAAATCTCTGGCGTTCCTGGGTCATGTGTCCGTACCTGGATGCAGCCGGCGAGGACACTTGTGGTCATCTTCTTGTAGAGGCTGGCGTACTTCTCACAGTCAGTGATGAGGTCTCTGAGCTCGGTGACCAGAGGCAGGTTGGTGCTGTGTTTGTCCAGAGCTTTCACCAGAGCCTCTTTGGTCCCCAGACGACACATGACCACAGCGTAGTCTTTGTTGAGGGAGGCCAGGCGGTACAGGAAGCGGATGAACAGCTGCACCACCTGTGGACGATCACAGCAGGTTAGCATACATCAGCAGGTGGATGTGGGGACCTTCTGAGGGCGTGCTGACCTCTCTGTCATTGATGAAGGCCGCCATGGTGGACAGGCAGGGCTCGATGCTCTCGTGCCACGGCAGCTCGTCCTCCTGGTAATTGTCCAGGAATTTGTTGAGGATCCTGCAGAAACAGATGGTCAAATTAGACAAGCGTCACCGCCACAGCATCATCATTGTCATGACAACGGAGGTTTCAGGTACCTGAGGATGGACATCTGGACAGCCCGGTCTGCTCTGTGCTGCTCCATCAGGCGAACCAGGTCCTGGTAGGTGTCCCGGCTGTGGGTCACCTGAACAGACCAACAGACTCAACAACTGCTTTTCTGGACTCGAACTTCTAAATGTTTACAGAAACCTTCTGAGTTTCCCTCTGAACAAACCAAAGACCTGAAATAGAAACCCTTCAGAGTTTAATCTTCGGCTTTAAACCGATTTTTAATCCCGTTTCTTTAAACTGAGCTGGTTAAAACAGGAGGTTAAAAAGATATAACACATGGTGGCAACGACTGCCGAGGATTCGTTTTTTTCTCTGGTTCACAACCAGATTTGTGGGATCAAACCACCTCATCAGGCTCAGGGTCAACGTCTCAGCCCCAGATTGGCTCTCAGAACCTGCACCTCAGCACTTTGGAGCTGGATGTCCAAAAATCACGAAAGATTTAACAGGTTCAGGTCAAATCTGAAAGTTTCAAAGTGAGAAAAGGACCGAGATGCTTGACATCTATGTTGGAGGTCTCAGTCAGACACACTGACTGTGACCTCCAAGTTTAAAAGTCAAGAACCAAAGTTTTGGTTGTCTCCATCAACCTGTGACAGCCCTGACCTGCGAGGAGGTGTTGCAGATCTGGAACCAGAGTTCGCTCTGGGGACTGGCTCTTAGGGTGGTCTACTCTGCGGGACTCAGCTTAACAGCGCAAGAAATTCTGAACTTTACTCAAACTGCCTAAACAACGTCAGTTTAAACTGAAACAGTCCAACAAACACGTTTGTATAACAGCCCGTTTATTTCAACCACCAACCCCCCAAAACAGCAACTCCCGGTTCCACAAAGTCCCACAATAAATCCCGGAAGCAGGAAGTCAACATCAACAACTGTTCGCTAGGGGGCGACATTCGCATCGATAGGCCAGGATTGAAAACGGTTTGTTCGCTGCAGGTAAACAACAAACGTTTGGAATTTTCGGTTTTTACTAACACTGAACTGATTTGTGTCCTGAGATGACTGGTGTGAACTGGTGCTATACAAATAAAGTCCAGTATGAGCGGCAGTGAGTTTTCCACCATGTTGATCTACATCACCTCCTTTCTGTGATCGATTTTTCAAGCAGACCAGAGTTCACTTCTTTGGTCCACACCACAGTACGACTCACACTACCCCAAATGGACCATACCAGGACCAGGGTTCGTTCAAAGTGGACCAAACAGCACCTCAAGGCAGGACCTGGATCTGAACCAGAACAAATCCCAGTAGAAGGAGAGAGGAAGTCCTGCAGGTGTGTGTACCTGGCTGCGCTCCTCCTCCAGCTGAGAGGTGTCATCACACAGAAGCTGCTCCAGAGTCTGGATCACCTCTTTAGTTGCCGTCAGCTCCTTCAGACTCACCACCAACATCTGCAGCTCCGTGTCCTTAAAGTCCAGCTGCTCCTGACAGTCTGCGCACACACACAAACACACACACACACGTTTGTATCTTGTGGGTGGTACTCTGAGCGTCCTTCCGATGGGACGAGCGTACCTTTGCTCTCCAGCTTGTGGACCATGGAGATGTGGTTGAGGGCAATGATGGCCAGCATCGTCTCGGCTCTGGACAACGCCAGACACTTTTTGAGGACGGCGGTGACGCCGCAGGCCACCAGCTGCTCCGCCAGGCTCTTGTGGCTGGAGATGAGCATGATGATGACGAGCAGCCCGTTTCGCACTGACAGCATGCAGCTGCAGAGAGAAGCTCGGGTCAAAACGCGGCGGTCTCACAGAACCTGAACCTCCGGACCTCCCTTACCCTTTGGTCTTCAGCATGAGCTCGATGGCGGCAGGGATGGACGCCAGCAGGCCTTTGGAGCCTTCGGGCGTGGCCGAGCCAATGCTGGCGAAAATCTCCAGCATCATCTGTGTACCGGACTCTGAAAGCGGGACACTGCTGCCAACACTGCGCAGGTCGTGTTTGCCGGCTCCGGTGATCACCTTCAGCGTCTGAGAGGAAGACGAGTACACCATCAAACACAGGACCGACCAACAGAACCAACCGGGAGCGGAACTGTTCTCACCGCCAGCGCCAGCTGCTGCACGTGAGTAATGGAGCAGAACTCCTGCATGCAGGACAAGATGGCTTTGACTCCGCCCTCCGTGGCGAAGGAGACCCTCCACTCATACTTCAGCATGAGGAGGTGCGTGAGCCTCAGCGTGCTGACCACCACGTCTTTAGAGGACGAGCTCAGCAGCTCCACCAGCAGCTTCAGAACCTTGTCCCTGTCAGAGAGAACACACGAAACATCACAGGTTTAATTCCTGCAGAGCCTCGACTCCTCTAGGTTGCCGGGACCACAGCCACCGGAGCAGGACCATCATGGGAGAAACAACCATTCAGACTAAACAGAGAGACACTCCAAACGTTAATCAATAAAAGCAAAGTCTAACATCAGCTGACAGGAGTTCCTGCGTCACCCTGGTGACATCACCCGAATCTTGGCTCAGTCTATTTCCTGGACTATGCGTTTCTCACCGTACAGTCTGAGCAGAGTCGCTTCTCATCGAGTTCTTTTCCTGCCCGTTCTTCTCCTCCAGCAGCTTGGTGACGAAGAGGATGGCGGCCAGCTGTTGGGCCTGGTCAGAACTGGACCCCCCCTTCTTCAGGATGTCCACCACCTCCCCCAGTTTCTCCAGGAGCGTCTTCTTCCCCTGGACCCGTGGGTTGTTGTACGCTGCAGAGAAAACAGGACAGTTTATCTCCTCACACCTGAACATCTACCTGCACAGGTAAAGCTCAACAACACAAACATGGACAGTGGAGGACAACCAGGCCAGGTCAACTGGTTCATCAGCAGTGAGCCTTCACAATTAATCCCAGCGCTGTAAAAACTTGTTTTTAATGCTGGAAGTTATAATCTAACTCATGTTCTCACCTCAGTATTAATTTATTTTGTGAGTTAATTTTCACAAAGTTTTATTTATTCAGGTTGTCTCATTCTGTAAAAAAAAAAAATAAGATACTGAACTGAAGCCTTTGGTGTTGGATGCTGCACTGAGCACACCTGTCCTACCTTTCATTTTGTCCTTCAGGTCATCAGGGTACTTGCTGTCGTCCTCTGTGGGCAGCTCGCTCTCCGTTTCCGAGCCACCAGAGTCAACAGGAAGTTCTTTCTTGGCTTTCTTAGAGACGGAGCCCATTGCTGAGGAAGATGAGGCTGTAGCCGATGAAGAAGAGAAGCTCTGACTTCCTCCTCCACCCAGACCAGACGAACCCAGAGAGCTTTCAGCTGCAGAACAAAGCAAAGTTAAACACAGAGTCGTGAGGACGGACATGTGTGGAGACATCCTGGATGTAATTATAGACGCCCTGGTCGTGTGCTCACCCAGCAGCTCTTCATCCTCCAGACTTCCTCCTCCTCTCCTCAGGTAGTGTTTGCAGAAGGCGTGCGAGCACAGCAGGTCACTGAGGCACGATGACGGCAGCTTCTGCTTCAGGTAGTGAAGCAGCTTCTTGGCCACGTCTCCGGGGACAGACAGGCTGATTAAAGTTGAGTCGTCCAGCTCTGTCTCCTGGACAACAGACAGACATGTTACTGACAGATTCTACCTGCTTTTCAGGTGTCAGGTGTTCAGTTTCCTACCTGCTCCTCCAGGTTCTGCAGCAGGAGGTCGTTGACCTCCTGCTGCTGCTTCGGTTCCAGTTTCTTGATGAAGAACAGGATTTCCCACCACTCAGCTCTGCTCAGAGCCGCCGGCTCCACCTGCAGCCCCTCCGACAGGTATGGCAGCGAGTACAGGCCCCCGGGAGGCTTCGAGAAGAACGTCTGGCTTACTGAGGGAAGAACCAACATGAAGAGAGACACAGGTAAGCCTAGGACACAAGACTCGGATGAGGCTTGAGTAAGACCCCGGTGAGGCTTGGGTGAGACTCGGGTGAGGCTTGGTGTCTTACCTGCAGTGAGTTTGAGCGTCTCTGTCAGGGATGAGGCCTTCTCTTGCGTCTCCTTCTCAGACTGGCTGCTGCTGCCGTTGCCCAGAATCTCCACCATGTGCCAGTGGACCCAGTAAGTCCTGGATAAGGAGTTCCAGTACACCTGAACAAAGCCCAGTCCAGAACCAGGAGGGTATCAGAGTCAGAATTACTTCACAAAACAAAGCTGCTGATCATTAATCAACTTTTTCTGATGGTAAATCAAATAAATTTCAAGATTCAATAGATTTCAAGTGAAAACTAAAGTCTGGTCGGGTTCATGCTGGACCCGTCCAGCTGCTGCTTCAAAATACTTTAATACACGTCAAAAAACTGAATTAGCTGAATTTATTTCCATTTCTCAAATGCAAATGAGGGGCGTGGCTATTTAAGTCATTTAAAAAGGTACACGTATTTCTGATTGGGCCATTGATTGGGACTTGATGAATAAAATCAGGAAAAAACGCTTCATTAGAGCTGCTACCATCAACTCTGTGCTGCATTTATAAATATTTTTTCATCTGTTTGTAAATAAAAACAAAGGTGAAGCAGCATCTCACAGAACCACAAAAAACATATTTCATGTCTGACACATCAGATCTGTGGTTTTTTTTTTTTTGTCTGTTTTTTTTTTAACCTGTCTTGTCCAGCATCGTTGCAAACAGAATGATTGTCTGGCTGCCGTCTGGTGCTGGGCAATTTTACTCTATCAAGCAGGGATTTATACTACATGTATAAAGTCCCTCTTGATGACATGAAAAACTTTATTAAATCAGACTCTTATTGCTGGACTCGACCGGAGGGAACAGAGAGTGAGAGAGAGAAAAGAAAGTAGAGAGAAGA
>CM047990.1:30762464-30774770 GCA_026261665.1 Melanotaenia duboulayi | reverse complement strand
TGTGTCTCTGAGCGACACATATTCATCCTAACAGCCAATCGGTTTATAGACGATTAGCAGTGATTACGTCTCAGTGAAGTCCAGCTTTAATCTGCTCTGTTGCTCTAATACCTGTGGGTGGGGAGTCGGGGTGGGATTACTGACACAGATTAGTAATAAAACACAGATTTCCTCACAGCCACGCACCTGAAATTCACCTGATCTTTTCCTCAGAAATGTGAGCTTTAGCTGTAGTTTTTCCTGAAGACCCAGCAAACAGTTTTCTCTTTCAGCCTGAACGAGCCTCGCGTCTCACTGAAGGTTCCGGTTTACGGAACCAGAACCACAGCTGCTGCAGAGGCAAATGAAGACGTCAATTAAATCCTTAAACCAGATCAGAACCCTGAGACGATCCAGATCAGCCCGGTCTGCAGAGACTTTGTGATCAAATGTGGTTTCCACTCAAATTAATTCAGCTTTATTTGTACCAGTGCACAACAATGTCATCTCAAGGGGCAAGTCACAGTTAATTTACAGTCCAATTAATTGTAGTCCAATTATGATCTAATTTATACAAACCCATTATATGATCCCCATTAATGTAATTTATAATTACTATGTTCATATAAACCAGTTAATAAAATGATAATTACCTATCTAAAGAAACCAGCAGGTTGCATCAGATTTCTGTCATTCAGTCCTCCATCCTGAGCTGCACGAGGAGACAGTGGAGAGGAAAACCTCCAGCAGAACCAAAACCAGGAAGTTTGGGGGTGGAGAGGACACGAAAGAGGGTCAACAAGCATCATAACTAAGCCAGGGATAACTGCTGAGAAAAAGAAAGAGAAACACAAATGAATCATTGCACTGTGGCTTATTATATTTATATTTATTGTCTTTTTAGTTTATTACAGTGTTGTTGTATTTGTTTTTTTACTGGTAGTAAAAGCGTGTCTAGTTGCTCTCTGCTGTCTGCTCCTCCTCTCCATCTCCTGTTGTTCCGTAAATCATTACGGCTGGCGTGATCAGCTGATCGGCTTTTCTCCCTTGTAGTGTTTGTTTATCGTTCAGCTGAGTAGGAGGAAACTAGGTGTTGATTGTTCGTACCAGCACATTTTTACCCCAAAGTATTGTTCTTGGCAGGACCTTGTCAAACACAGTAGTTGACAGGTGGTAGACAGGGTTTATACGTCAGCTATGCAGGGGCGGGCACAGAAAAGTTTTGAAGGGGGGCCAGGCAGGAGTACTGGCCAGGAAAAGGGGGCACAAATGAAACCTTTGTGTTTTTATCCAGATCATCAGTTTTATCAGTTTTCTTCATAAATATCAGCTGTTTAACTTAGTTTGTCAACATCTGGTGGTTTTATGACAGAAAGTATCACCATGTGATAATGTGTAGGTGGTTGGTGAGATGGCAATGTATGAATTCTGCATTATGATCTAGAACATGGTAGGTAGGGATGATACAGAGCATTGCTTGATGCATTTACTGACCCATGGACATCTGATGTTTACCCAAGGAAAGGTCAATTAACACTAAACACTTGTATGCAATGGCTAGCAATTAAAAAGGGCAAATTCCAGGCAAAGTTGCAAATGGTGATAATTTATGATAAATTTCATTTAATATGATTAAAATTTTTAATCATCTGACAACTATATATATATATATATATATATAAGACTGTTTAGTCAGTTAGATTTATAGACTACAGACAGCTCAATGGTCTGAATTTGTCCCTTTAATTGTGTTATACTTGAGCATTGGTTGGTTTCTGTTTGTGACACAATTCTGTGTGTATGTCTGATCAGAGCGATTACTCCAGCGAATCAGAAAGTGAGGACACCTTCTTGCTGATGCCTCCCAGGGATCACCTGGGCCTCAGTGTCTTCTCCATGCTCTGTTGCTTCTGGCCACTTGGCATTGCCGCCTTTTACCTGTCGCACAAGGTGAGGACTTAAAACACTTAGTTTCACACACACCAAACACACTTACACTAAAACATTAAAATAAAAACTTTTTCACTTAGATATCTGCTGATAAATTCTATAGGTGATTGTTCTCCTGGGAATCTGTATTAAAATCAGCTGCTTTATGCAGAACATGTCCCTCAGATTCTAGCAGCTTCTGGTTCATATTAAATGTGAAATCTGAAAAAATGGGGTTACAGTTCTGCATCTACTTGTTAGAATTTGTTCATTTTATTTAATGGAAAATGGTTTAATGAAGGCTCAGAACAACACTGGTTCTGTAGGGAGATTGGAACAAAAGGCTTTTCCAAGACTGGAACTGAAATGCTGAGAATCAGACACTGGACATAAGTCAGAACCTGAAGCTATGAAACTGTTTCAGCTGTGTTGAGCCGACAGATTTTAGTCCAAACATGATATCAACTCTTGTGCAGAACTGTTAGCTCCATTAGTTGTTTTCGATTAGCTAAGAAAACAGTTAGCTTCATTAACTGACAGTTCCGTAAGCTTGATTAGCTAAAACTGTTATTTTCACTATCTGACAATTCTGTAAGTTTTCTTAGTGTTGTTTATTTGTTGTTTATTTGTTGACAACTTTCCCTCTTCTCGGGCCACTCTGTTGTTTCCTTCTTTTGGTGTACTTGGTGCCGTTCTGTTGTGAATTACTTTAAGCAAGTGATGTGACAAAAATACTTGAAGGCAAAAAAGCTCCAGACACCAACTTGATGTATAATGAAAAATATGGTTTTATTACCAAAAGTGACATCTTAAACAGATATGCAGAATCTGTGAGGTCTCTCGGCCAGTCTTTAGAAAACCCATTGAATATACGTGTCAGCCACTTATGCTACATCTTACATGATGCTATGCTTAGATACTACGAGGAAGTTATCAGCCTGTCCATACATGGCATCTAAAATTCACTGACTCTTTGCAAATAGCAGTCTGCTTTATAGCTGCAGCCAAATATAGTCCTAATCTATGCAATGTTAATTAATTCTAATTATGAAATGCTGAGAATCAGACACTACATTAGCTCCATTAGCTAATACTTTAATTCATTAGCTAATGTTAGCTCGATCAGCTAAAAGTTCTGTAGCTCTATTAGGTTACAGTTATTGGCTTTCTTAGCTACAAAAATAGTCAGCTAAAAGAACTGTACCTCCATGTTAAAGTTCTCTTGGCTCTATTAGCTTAAAGAACTGTTAGCTCTATTAGCTTATAGTTCTGTTAAAGTGATTGGCTTACAGTTTTGTTGTCTTCATTAGTTAACAGAACTTTTAAGTCCATTACCTAAAAGAAATCTAAGCTCCATTAGTTGATAGTTCTGTCAACTTCATTAGCTTACAGTTTTGCTGGCTTCATTAGCTAACAATTGCTAGCTCCATTAGCTAAGGGAACAGCCAGCTCCATTAGCTAACGGTTCTCCATCAACAAGTGTTCAAACATTCGCTAATGGTCTCACCGAGTCCTCACTGGGACCATTAGCTTCAGTACTGAAGAAGTGTTGAAGCTAATGTGTCAACAGCTGTTGAACAAACACTTGTTCATCAAGTTTTAAAATACTTTTTCACTGGGCATTGAAAGTCTGCATTTGTTACAGCTGTTAAGAAACACTGACTAAATCAACTTTACTTTGTATTACCAACCCCACTGAGGGAGTGTGTAAGCAGCCTAACCTTTCTAGACCTTTGTAGCAGATGTTTTCTGGTGGTATTGTACCAAACCTCCCACTTCTGAACTTGTTAACATGGAATTTACAGGTAATACGGTTAGGAACTGGGAAAGACAACATCGTTTATAATGTTGCACAGCTGATGTTAATGAGCAGATTCACCAAACAAAGATGTTCTGCTGTTACCTTTGTTGTGGTGGTTCATCGTGATATTATCTTCAGATTCTGGATCCAACATTTTTGGTTGGACCTGAACTGATGTCATGATCCTGAACAGCCTTGTTTGTCCAAGGTTTCATTTGTTTATGAGCTGCAGTATCTTCCTGAATGGATGTTCATGTTCACAACTTACACCCACGCCTCCAGGAATTTGATCAATCAGAAGACACTTCCTGCAGCAGAAAGTTCTCCTTCTTTCTGATATAATTACCACCTGTTTGAAGTTACAATGATGAGCTTATTAAGCTGATTGGGAGGTACCAAAGTTTAAGAAATAAATACATGGAAATGATCAGGTCACTGTCAGATCAACTTTAGGAAATATTAGAAATAAAGAAAACCACTTTTAGTTTTGCTTCAGTATTGAGAATTAAGCTGAAGCTACTTCTGGTTCTGTAAGATCGAAGTACGTCCTCCACCACCAGTGTGTGATACAGTGTGTGTGTGTGTGTGCAGACTGCTGATGAGCTGCTCTGCTGCAATTTCTTCTTCTCTGTCTGTTTTTGGAACATTCATACGAACAGCTCCCACACACACTTGTCCTTATGTAACTGATCTGCAGTCAGCTGGAGGAGGAAGAGCGCACTGCCTCTTCATCTGTTTATTCGACCCATTAAGTGTAAGGACAGAAAATAAAGATCTAAAAATAAGGTGTTTTTTTTTTTACTCAGCCAGGATCATATCTGTGTTTTGACAATTGATTACAGACTGAGGATGAGAATGTTAAGCTGAGGATGAGGTGTCATTAAGATCCATCAGAATCTTCGGAGGATGAAATGAAGCATTTCCAGCAGCTCTCTGAGGTCCAGTCGCTTCAAATGGACTTCTGTTTAAAACATGTGCTGTCAGTCATGCAGTGGTAGCTGCACGTGTTGTGGATGTGGTTTCCATGGCAACTCCACACCTACAGCTCAAAAAGAAATGAGGCTGGTTGCCACTGGCAACACTTCCCACACAGAAATCCATTAGTGAGCTTTGCAGCAGGAGGAAGAGGAAGAGGAGGAGGAGCAGGGAGTTGATGTCTCAGTGTAGAACTTAAAGGCCAATTTATGCTTGCCGCAGATGACAGATACGCTAACGGATGGACAGTTTCGTCCATTTGCTTTGGTCCATTTTTAAGGTAGCTTAGCTATCCGTTGCTTGAGGCAGAAGATGGAGCAATACCACTGGAAATCACGGGGGCAGTGCTGAGCAGAATAACTGACCTGGGACCAATGAAAGAAAATAAAACAAGAAAAACCAAAGGATCAGGAAGGAAACAAAAAAGCAGAGGAAGAATGAAGACAAGGACAGCTGTAAAAATTGTGCAAGCTTTTGAAAAAAGGAAATGTGAGTGTTTAGGGCGTGTTTGGCGGTTAGAAACAACTTCGGAAACAACTTTATAGCGGTGCATTACCGCCACCAAACGGTGTCTGAAACGGTGTCTGAAACGGACATCGGGTCGCTGGAATGAACTCTGAACTTGCCCACTTGTGGAGGAATTTACTTTTTTTTTTTTTATTCAATTGTTCCACCAGTGATGGAATTGATATAACAATCATGGCAACGCTACAGAGCCATGGAAGTATGGGGACAGTGATGTATGACGTTTAAGACGAACAGAGCTATTTGGGCCTTAAGACTAATATTTTTCGCCCCCGAGGTGTCGTTAAATGAGCACTTAACTGACACCTTGTCACTACTTTCTTTTCTTCTGTCTGTTAGGACTTAAGTGTATTTAATGCTAACCACAACATTCTATAAAAAATAAAATTCTGGAAGTTCACAAGCAACATCCACTACATAAAGCCAAGTTATCCCTATAAAGCTGGGAGTCCAAAATATATCACACTAGCTGGGTCGTAACTCAGGGTCTGCACACTTCGAAGTGCCGATTCGTCGGCTACCTGCGTCATAGTGGTGCGCCAAGCACTGTCCCATTTTAGAAGGAGCCTCTGAATCCACCTTCCAAACCTGCTCTTTGTTCGGCCTGTAGCTAAAGCTGCTGGTGATGGATGCTTTGCGGCCTCTTTTCTCCCAGAGTTAATTTTGCACAAGATGACGGAGAAAGAGCAACAAAGCTCAGAAGAGTTTTTTTTTTTTACCTCACTTTAGTAGAAACATGAGAAAACCAAGTACATTAAAACATGTTTATTAAACGGTGGCAATAAATTTCTGTAACATTTGATTTTACTGGATTTTTAAGAGGTTAATGAAGAGTGTACTTGCTTGAAAACAAAAGAAACTCAGATAGTTTTTTTGTTTTTCACATTATTACTCGTTTGGCGTTAATGTTCATTAATTCCAGAGGTTTAAGTAATTCAACGTGGACGAGAAACAACCGTCGGCTAGGTAGACTGTCCCATTTCATGAATGGTGAGCAGACTTCTAAGTGTGCCGACTACAAATATTCAGTATAAATTAATTAAATTATTAATTTCTTTATTCATTTTTCAAAAGTTTGAAAATAATAATTTCTTTGTTTTCTTATTGCACACAGTTATTTCAGGCCACAGTTATTTCAAGAGTTTTTTGATGCACTAGTGAAGGGACCACCAACTATGGACCTGTTGAGCTAATGTCCTGCATGTTTTACATGTTTTACATGTTTACCAGCTGCAATACAACAAATTATGAATTGGTCATTAAAAGGCTTTTCTTTTCAGATGATTTGAATCAGATGTGTTGCTAAAACCAGCTGGTGGTGATCCTGGACTGAAGTGCAGCATATTGACCCGCCTCTCTACATTCAAGAAAAGAAATGCTATGAACAGCAGTATTAGTATTTTAAATTTCTCTAGGGACAGAGCATTGGTCAGTTCAGATCAGAGCTGTAACTAAATGCTGATAGATAAAGGGCGACTACAGATTTTAAATTCCTTGGATATTATAATGCATCTTCTAAGCAGACCAGACAGCAGATTACTCCTAATTTCAACTAAAAGTGACTTGGACTTGAGTCCTAAGATTTAGAAACATAAGTCTAAGAAAAAAAGGACTTGTGAATATCTCTGGGACAAGTATTGAACTTCGGGGTTGGGCTCCTCATATTACCCCTGTGGTACTGACAGCTTTCCTTTCACGTGCAGGATAGGATTAGCAGTTCAAGGTCTCTCAAATTATTAGACAGTTTGACAATGGGCCGGTCATTGAAGATGGCTTTAGCTTCACTAATAAGTGGAAGAATCCAGCACTGTCCAGTACACTTCCATGTCACTTGATGGTGAGAAGTTCCAGGGATTTCCTCACCATCAAGATAAGATAAGCAAAATGAATGATGTGCAAATGAATAGTGTAATTACAGCGGGGATGAAGGAGTGGTGGCATTGCCTCTGTGTTCATAGGAAGCCCTACTACTGTTGCTGTGATTGGTCTACATCAGCCCTGTGACCTCTGATTGGTCAGAAAGTGTAATTAAATCTAACTGGTGATTACAGGAACTATTTCCTGCCAACGGGGCGGTTAATCGGGTTTCCACAGTTCATTATGAACTTGTGTTAGAAAGACAAGGTCAAATAAGGATCCCCCCTTGTCAATAATAATGTTAAAGTCTAAAAATCTAGTTATCTTTTTGATTAATCTGTTAATTACAAATTTTCTGACATTAGTATGGTGCTCATTTTACCCAGCGACAGTGAAGGCAGCAGCTGAATTTTCTTATTTCCTGTAACATCCATGGAAGATGTGACTGGTCTCAGATCAGATTAAATAAAATCAGCCACTAAGCAGTTAAAAGATGAAAACATGGTCGCCCCCTGTTGAGGAGGTCCGGATGATGGGAGTCTTTATCTTCTTAAACTGACAAACAACTGAACAAAGCGATCAGATAAACCGGGCAATCAGAGCAGAACTGGTCTGTCACTGGACCAGTTATCTCTCTTCATGATTTACTGCCAGCCTGCAGTGGCTAACGCTCGTTTTCTGATGGTTTTCTACAAATCCAGTTAAATTCTGCATGAAGTTTGATTAGAGATCAGTTTGTTTTCAGAGTTTGGAGACAAATAGACAGCAGGTTGTGGACAGTGATGTTAAGACTTTTCTAAAAGATGCCTGAATGTTTGAGAAGCTTCTAGAAACAGATCATCAGCAGAGTTACTGCTGCACCCCCGAAGTCTCAAACCAACCAGGACGTTTGGCTTCCTGATCAGATCAGCTTCATTAAAAACTGATTACAGAGCAGAGACTGGACTCTGTTCTTCCTCTGACTTTAATCTGGTTTCTTCTTCTCGGTGTCTGTGGAGCAGAGTTTAGACTGAAGTTTCCACCTGATGTGAATCCTTTGAATGAATTTGTCCTTCGTTTAGTGAAGTTTTAGGAATATTTCTACATTCTCTGTGCTACCCTAAGCACAACTCATCTGTTAGTTCAAATCTGACTGGGTGACATATGCTGGTATGTGTTAAAAACAATCTGTTATTCTAACATAGGAAATATTCTGTTATTATAGTATCGTATTTACAGTGTGTCATTGAACATATCTAAAGCTGCAGTGAACTATGACATGTTTTTGCAGGAAGTTCAGGGAAGCTGTTCTGTTTGTATTTTCCCTTCATACTTTGCTTTTATCTCACATTCAGACACATCCAATTTATGATCTCTGATCCCAGGTCTGTCTCGCTGCCTCGATGCCCAGAACTCTCCTTGTGTTTGGGTAGAAGGCGTTCACGTCTGCTCACTTTACTTGGAGAAACAGTCAAACATCAGACCCTCGTTGGCCTCCCCGAGTTTAAAACTCTTGCCACAGACATGTTGATGGGGGATATGGGATTGTGCAGATTCTTTGCTGCATGTTAGGCTTTAAAATGGTGAAGGGTCTTTGGTTTAATGTATGTTTTAATAGTGTTAGGTATTGCATGATGTATTGTCCTGTGTAATGTTTCTTGTTTGTGCTATTGCTGCCACGTTGGCCGGGCCATGCCTGCCTAGTAAAACAAAGGTTAAATATTTTTTTTTAAAAGGAACAAACACATGAAACCAATAAACCATGATACCTCATTCAACATTCTGGGAAATATGAAAATGCCATTTACCTCTGCCTGTCATTGCTTAATGGCCTTTCTTCTTCTTCCAGACCAACAAGGCGGTGTCTAAGGGAGACTTTCACCTGGCCAGCTCCAGCTCAAGGCGGGCTCTCTTCCTCGCTGTGCTCTCCATAACCATTGGCACGGGCATTTACGTGGGCGTAGCCGTGGCGCTCATTGCCTACCTCTCTAAGAACCACCAGTGGTAGCTGTGACATCAGGGAGGGAGGTTACCCATCAGCCCCTCCTCTCCTTCTGGAGCGCCGCTCTCAGGTGAGCGTTTGGTCGGCACTTTGAGCCGTCATGATGAGCTGGAGGAGGACTTCCTGTATGCAGACAGCAGTGGCAGAATCAACCTGTGCAGGTTCAACAGGTAACTCCACCTAAAACTGTTGGATCAGTCAGATCCCAGGAACGCTCAGAGGAACGGTGGGAGGTTTGAGACAAGACACTTTCCTTGTCTCGGATTGTTTTAAAGAACTTTTCCAGGATTAAGATTTTCTCTCTTTCCCCCATCAGTTGGTGAAGCTTCTTCTTAAATGATGATCCACGCAGCCCATCATCCTCTGTGGAGATTTTAGAGCAACAGATTTTAAAGAAAGCTCCACCAAAGTTAATAAGATCCAAACCTGGAAGTTTGAGTCTGATCGGACAAACACTGAAAATGTACCAGGAGCTAAGCAGATAATGTTGCTGCCTTCGAGTTACCCTGAAAACCAGAAGACTGAATCAGGTCATTTTTACATGTGTGATCTAAGAGTTCGAAAGAAACATGGCTGCCTTCAGATTAACAAGAATATGCTCGTCAACAGCTGAACTGGAGCATTGAAAGGAAGCTGAGAGGGATAACTTCTTGTGGTGTTTCCTGATTTTTTCCTGGTTAAAAAAATCAGAAATTCGCAGATTTACAAACAACAAAAGAAACAGTTTTATTTTTCTCTAAAAACAGCAGCATCTGAAGCAAAAACAGAAATCAGGAGTAAAATTTCATGATTTCATTCAACTCTTGAACAAGAAGTTCGTTTTTATTTCCTCTCCTTTTCATTATTCTTTCATTTAATTTTGAGTCTTGTTGATGTGTATAAAATCAGTGTGGGGACATCAGATGCTTTTCTTTTAAATCAGATTAGATGTTTAGCCGTTTTTGACTCATCTTCCACTCTGGGCGTGAACCAACTTTGTCTCCAAACACTTTTGAATCAGAGTAAAGCTGTCGATTGGTGGGCGGAGCCTGAAGATCTGACCAATCAGAGCAGCTTCGTCTGATTTAAAAGGAAATATAAAGTAGAGAACGGCGGCTTTTTTATGTTTTATTCTTTCTAAACATCTGAACTTCCTCTCATTTAATGACAGCACTCTTAAAAAAGCCAAACATCAATTGTTGAAGTTTTATTGTTTGTTTTTTGATGTTTCATGTTTATCTTCAGACTTACTGATGATAAATTAACAAAATGAGACCAACGACCGAACTGGAGAACCTCATCAAGTTCTGGTGAACAGGAATGAGGTGTGAGAAGTGAAAGTAAAATCCCACTGAGATGAAGAAAAAAAGATGACTCAGATGTAAGGATGTTACGATCTTTGATTTCCTCGGTACAATTATTGTCAGTAATCACAATTTTCTGATTTACACCAATTATTCTGCATTAATTTCTTCCCCACACCATAGATATGTAACATCACATGAACACTCTTTATAGGTCTTTAAATTGTATTTATTTATATCTTTAAATACCAACATAACAAAATAATGTAGAGATAAATTAAAGTAACCAAGAAGTCTCATTCCATGGAAATCTCTGTAAAGAAAACGAAATCTACATATTAACTCTGGATTTTTCTCAGCGCAAACAGATGGAAAGGCTACAGAACTCTACCTGGACTTGGGAGGCTGCACACTGACTTGTTTATGTTTGAACAGCAAAACCACCCATAAAAAAGTATTTTCTCTGCTATATAACATAACGTTCAGTGATGCTGCTGAATGTGTCACGTTGCTGAAAGTCCAGCTAGAATCGTACTTAATACAAAATTTCAAATAACAGGATAGTGTTTCATTTCAATGTTACGTTAGATAAATATTAGTGTCTTTTAACCAAACTACGGAATATTTACCTTTACTTTAGCATAAAAAGATGCTGGTTTTCCTGCAGATGGTGAAACAAATTATATTTTATATCCTGTTTTACAGGCTGGTTGGCCGTCCTCCACAATCACACCTTGGTCTGTTTTTTCCTAGAACAAGGGAATGTTTGGAGGGAATAAAGCTGGATTTATACTCGTGTGGCGTCTGCATTCAGGTAGGTTACGGCGTCACCACAGAGGCCCGACGCGCACCTTTTCCAGACCTGACCTGCAGCCTTGCTACGCAGATGATTACGCGGAAGTACTTCCCTGTGATTGGTCAATTTGCGATTACACGTTTCCAGATTTCTGGATCTTCTTGCTGAATTTGTGTAGTACCTGCCATTTGAACAAAAAACACCCTATGGATCAAGTTGAACTGGATCTGAAGTGAACCATCAAAAGAACTGCAATACGACACCAAAACGATGCATATCCGCTAGGCTGGAGAGCAAACTCCCCAGCCTCCCCTACGCTGCGCGAGTATAAATCCAGCTTCCTCTGGCGAACTTTCCCACTCTAACATGGAACAAAAAACAAAGCAGCAGAAGCAGCGACGTGTGGATGTAGTTTATTTAACTTTGTTTTCCTTCTGTGCTGGAGTTGCTCTGGTGATTTGGTTCAGACACAATCCTTGATGGAAATGAGGGATCTTTGTGATTAATTATTCATACTGTTTAATACCTCGATAAATTGTGGAACTAAGTATAATAATGACATCCCTACTCAGACGTGGACTTCTGGACGTCTGGCACTGGACTGGCTTGTATGACGTTCTTAAAGCAGCCGTCTGATGTTTTTCTGTCTCATTGGGAAAACAGAATCTGTTGAACTCTCTTGTTTTTCTCTGTTTGGAATAATTTTATTCTGTGAAGTTTCTCAGCGTTAAGATCATCACTGTTGTCCACAGATGTCCAAACTAAGTCTTTCTGATGGATGGACAAAGTAGTAACAGGACATCCAACAGGAACGTTCACCTGGAGCTCCATAAAGACTAAAATATGTTTGTCTTATCAGGAAGATGTCCTCAGATGTCCAAAATGGATTTTTCTGGTGGATTTCAAAATGAAAAACTTTAACTCCATGAACATCTGGATGAGTGATAACTGGACTTTTCTGTCTTGAACTGTCCGAGATCTTTGAAGTTATTATTTATTTTTTAATTACATTTTTTTTTACATCAGCAGTGAAACCAAACATAAAAATGTGTGTAGATGTTTATAAGACCTGCCAGTCCAACAGGTCCTCTCTTAACAAGCAGCAAGCAGGTCATGTGATCAGATGCTTGAATATGACTCATTAAGACTTGCTGTATTCATGCCTTGCAGCTGACGTCAC
>CM047990.1:30705727-30720199 GCA_026261665.1 Melanotaenia duboulayi | reverse complement strand
TTGAGTTTTTTTAAGAATTCCCCACCCAATCAGAGTCCCCCGGACTATCCTGATGTTAGAGTCCTAATGGGCTCGACACACGGGAGGCGACCAACGACAGCGACAGGTGAAACTCATCGCCACCCAGGTGAAACCCAACACACAGGATGGGACAAACAGCAGCAGCAGCATCGCGCTCTCGGATTGCTTTTCTCCAAGAAATTAGACTGGTTATGACATTTGAGGGAATTTTGACATTTTCAGAGCAGTCCGTGACAGACAAGGGATGAAGGATGAAGAGTCAGAAGACTTTGCTCGAACTGACAGAAATCTTGCTGTTGACTCTGTTGTACCAAAGAGAAAGACAACCCTGGGTTCATCCTATTTTATAAATAAGGAAACAGCATGGTGAATATCATCATTTGATGGCGGACCTCAAAGCTGATCCAGGTAAATCCAGGGCCTACGTTCGGACAAATTCACCCTGGCGCCACACGGCTGCCTTTTATTTTCATATCCATCATCTTTGTGTGGAGTATTGTAAAGTCTGGGCAAGTCAGACACAGCTAAAATGATCCGTTCCTCCATACTGAACGTGTTTGCTGCGCTGTCTAGCCTGCTCTCATTGGTCAGTCACTGAAACCCTCGCTGACTGGATGTAGTGCCATGTGACAGCAACAAAAACAACATTCCTGAAGCTTTTTCTATTTACTTGTGTCGCGTCGCAAGCCCCCATGTGCACGTCCACGTGAACGAGTGCAACTTTTCTCATGCACGGATGTCACCTGTCGTTCGGCTGGATGGTGGCAGCGATTTTCACCTCATCCACAAGTTCCAAATGAATGGAGAAGGAGCGCCATCGCCTCCCGTAAGTCCAGCCCATAGGAATTGACACTACTGACAACTACTGCTGCTCCTCATGGACTCACTGCAACACAGAAATCTTTCAGCCATTTGCCATCTTTATCCAATTAAATCATGGGAACATCCTTAAGATCTTATCTGCTTAAAAACTCATTAAAGCTCTGATGTAAAGACACACGAAGTCACTTCCCAACCTTAAAACTCTGCACTCCAGACTCATTTGATGGTACATTGACATTTATTTCGTACATTTTCTGAAGCCATTGCTTCCCAGCAGCGTCTCAAGGCTGAGAAATCCCTTCACAACTTTTTCTTCCGGGACGCCGCGTGATGTTGCAGCTGAGTTTCGCTTTACGAATCACACGCCAGCCATTTAGAATGCACTCCATGGCTGATTCAGCAAAGAAATGCAAGAAGACATTTTTGGTGGAAGAGAGGTAAAGCAAAAGAGAGAGGGACAGAACAAGAGATAAGACAGGTAGGATGAAAGATGGGTGCTGGATTAGCTGTTGATACGGAGGCGCATCACTGAGAAAATCTGCAAATATTCTGTGATACATCTTTCAGGTGCTAATGAACACTTGTAACTGACTTTTTTTGGTTCAGGTGGTTTGCTGTAGTTTCTTTTCAACCATCCAAGGTGCCACATTTCATTAGAGAGTATATTGCCTTAAAGCCAAGGTCCTTGAGAAGAATGGCCACATATGGGCTGGTCCCAAAGACCAGATGTAGGTCTTCATTCATGTCAGGCTCTGTATCTTTGGAGATTTGGGAGTTTTCTCATCGACCATCCAATCTTGACGATCTACTTAAGCTCCACACTTTTTGTCTTGCTCTCTCTCAGACTTGCTGCTGCTGCTCAAACCTGATAAGCTGGCTGCTTTTCAGCCCCTCTACCACCCCAGCATCCACCTGTGGGCCTCAGGTGGATGTTTTCCTATCACTCTCATAACAAACTGAGAAAAGGTATGTGAAATGAGTGATGGGATCAGAGCCTGACACCAAACATTCATGCAAACTGTCTGACTAAATCTTAAACACCGATATTTTAAAGTCAGTTGACATGGCATTCTCACCATTGCCACTAATTTCTCCAGCTTTGACAGCCAGAGCAGCTAATAATTCTGTCCTTTATTTCTGGTGTGTTGAATAAAAGCTCTGCAACTCATTTTCACAGTTGGTTGAGTTGAACAGCTGCTCAGTGGTGGAGCTAGAGGGGTCCAGGGGGGCACTGGCCAAGTCTGAAATCTAACTGTACATCCAGGTGTCGCCTCAGATGACTGGTATGTTTCTGGAGGAAGAATGAAATGTTTTCCAGACCTGCATGGATCACCAGTATCACTACTTTACTTTGAACTAATTAGGCATCCTTTGAGAATATTGATATGTGGCTGCACATTTCTAGAAAAGCCTGGTCCTTGTGCAAATACACCTACTAATATCTACTAATATGTAAGACTATTAACCTGATGTTAGCATGAAGCTAAGAAGMAGKGCTAACCTAGTTATATGGTAGCACTAGATTAGTTTTAAGATAATGTGAGGAAATCATGTCATATTTAGTTTTCAGTGAGTGTATTTAAGGACTACACATCGACTCAGTTAATCAAGATTTTCACATTGGAGATGAAAATAAAACTATAAAGATGCTCAAAGAGAACCTTAGTATCCACATTACTTAGCGCTGACTAAGCTAACGCTACAGGATCCAGTTTCATTTAAACAGGAGGCTAGCAAGGCTGCTAGCTGGTTTAAAGGTAGCTACAGTATGAAGATGTGGAGAAATATATCCTATAACTAGTCTTACTTTGTATATAGAAGATATAATAAAGAGAAAGGGAGATATTTCTTTTTAAAAGAGGAAGGACACAGATCAGGTCATTGTGGTCACACACAAAGATCCTCTAACACCACCAAACAGTAAAAGAGAACTGCAAGAGGTAGAAGCCATTGGTCGCCCTACCACCACATCAAGTGCCCCAAAACAACCAACTTACTCTTCTATGAAACTTTTTAAAAGTTGTTGCAAATATATCATTAATGTAAAGATTTTTTATTTCTCATGTCTCTCTAATGTGACCACAGTTACCACAGCAGTGGAAGTGTGTGTGTTAGAGAAAAGATCACAATAATTTCCTCTTTTATAGTATATGACCCTCTTATAAAGTCTTGCCCACCCTCTGGCACCCGTCAAGTGTAAAAGTCTGGCTCCGCCACTGGTTGCACTATCCTGTGAGTTGCACTTGCACATGCCTTGTGGTTAAGGTTTTGATAAGTTTGGTTCACCATAGCCATCCAATCACCTCTTGACAGGAGGACCGAGAACGCTGTTTGCTGCAGTGAGAGTCATGTTTCCCACCACCAGCCTGTGGAGGGCAGTAGTTCAGATTGTGGTTAAAGAACCCCTGTGGTTGTTTTCACTGGAGGATTTGTTGCAGATAAACTCGAAATGACATAAAGAAACAACCTGACCTCTTTAAAGAGAAATCCCAGCATGCATTGCTCTGAGGACGTGGTGGGTAATTTAATGCAGTTTTGTTGGTAACTGCATGCTCTGATGTCACGTTTCTTTAGAGTGGAGGAGAACGTAGGTCTGAATCAGCGGATGGAAATGAACGCAGCCTGAAAGAATCTGAATCTGTTTGACCACAAACAAAATGACTGAAGAGACAAGGCCGGTGTCCTAGCAACGCTCTCTCTCTCTCTCTGTGTGAGGATGTCTCTTGACCTGGCGTGGACCCAGCGGTCTTGGTTGTTTTTTCATATAAATCAGCTTTTGTCCTGTTTTCCATCCAAACAAGCGGTGAGCCAAAAGCCTGAACTCTTGAGCCGCTAAGCTGCTTTAGAAATTAGCACTGATAGATATTTGGCAGCGGCCGAGATGGGGGTCGTTGAAGGGAGGAGGGAGGAAGGTTATTTCTGTTTTTATTCAATTATCATCAACAACATAATGTCAGATTTGAAACACACATAGCAGATGTTTCTGCCTGTTGGGGAAAAAAGCTAATTTAAAGCTTTCAAAAGCTGAACGAGCCTGTTCATCCCCCTCTTCATCCTCCTCTTCATCCTCATCTTCCACTGTCTGCTAACAGTGGCGTTGTTGTGTCGCCTGTTGAACAACTGCTCTCTTTTGTCTCTACAAGTTCATTAAAATTCTGCAAATTTTAGCCAAGTGAGGATAAATGGCTCATTCAAACTCACCAAATGTTATTTATACACCACGTTTCAAAATAAGTTTTCCAAACATCAGTTACTACAGGGCTCTTATTCTGAAGGTCCCCTGAGAAAAAGAAAGAGGAGGAAGATAAGATTAAGGTGTCACAAAAAGGAGGAGAGAAAAGGAAAGGGAGGTAAGAGCTAGAGATGTGGGAATGAAGGAGAAGAGGATGGAGGAAAGGAGGCTGCTGGCATAAAAGGAAATGAGGATGTAGGAGGTGTAGAAGGAGATGAAGATATATAAAATGAGATGAGGGTGTATAAAAGGAAATGAGGTTGTTTAAAAGGAGATGAGGATTATAACAGGAGTTGAGGATATGTAAAAGGAAATTAAGATACAAAATAGAATTAAGATGCATTAAAGAACATTAGAATGTATAAAAAGAGAGGAGTGTGCATAAAAAGAGGGTAGAACATATTAAACAAAAGTAGGGTGTATAAAAGGAGACAGGATGTATAAAAGGAGACAGGATGTATAAAAGGAGACAGGATGTATAAAAGGAGAGGAGGATGTGTAAGAGTCGAGGAAGAGGTGTAGAAGGGAGGAGTGAAAGAGGTGTAGAAGGAGTACCTGGTGAGTCAGGGAGGCGTACAGCAGGTATCCGGCCTGTGTGTGGACGATCCCTTTAGGCTTTCCCGTACTTCCAGATGTGTAGAGCAGGAAGAGGATGTCCTCACTGTCCAAAGGCTCAGCGGGACAGACAGTTGGCTGAGAGGACATCACCTGAGAGACAGGACACACCAGATTAACTTTTTGACTTATTTTGATGTTCTACCAGTCAGGTGTACTGATGATGAATTAATGACGTGTTAAACTGGGGAATCTGAAATGTTTATGATCAGGCATATTGATGATAGATCTGCTGTCCCACCTCCTCCAGTGGAACATCCAGTTCTCCCATCACTGGAAGCTTTTTGGTCCTCTGAGAGACAAAGACATATTGGACGGAGGGACACTTCTTCACGGCATCGTCCACCGTGGCTTTGAGCTCGATGAGTCGGCCTCCCCTCACACCTTGGTTACAGGTGATCACGGCTTTACACTGAGCTGCAGTAAACGGACAGAGGTGGTCAGTTCCACGATGAAGCTGATGAAGGAAAATAAAATTCTCTGTTCGTTGAAAGGGGCTTCTGTATTTAGGAGTTAAAATGAAGTTTGGAGTTCCTCAGGGATCAAAACTGGTTCTTCTTTCTTTTTGTTTCTCTGGCAGCTCTACGGGAAACACAAGGCAGTAGCAAAACAAATATCTAATGAGCAAAACCTATTTTCTTTTATTTGTCCTAGAAAACTTCAGGACTGAATCTTGAAACTTCCCACAAATTATTTTTTTTTAGTTTTCTTTTAAAGAGAAAGCAGCAAACATGAAAACATTAAAAGAGAAATGCTGATATTTCTGAAGTGAAAATGAGAGTTTCTGGCGCCTCACATGAAATTTTTCCAGCTCATCTCTTGGCCCGTTTAAGTTGTTTAAGCTGGATGAACCTTCGAACTCTGACACTGCTGTAAAGCAGTAAGGACACTCAGAGTTCAGCGATAAAATCACATTCCATCACTCAACAAACATCCTAAAGGTGGGCGGCAGCTTCTGCTTTAAGGTCATAATCCTGATCTGGGTTGGATTCATTCATCAGAGACGCTGGGCTCCGATCACATAAACTTCTCTATCAATTCTGTGATAAAAATTTCTTGGATATTATTGTGTGAAAAGCTAAAGAACTTATAATTGACTTTAGGTAAAGTCAAAGTTAGGATGCACCAAGAGGAAGCAGCTCAAATTCAAAGAAAACACTGAGCTGATTGTCAAAGGGGTCAACAAGGGGTCATTCACACTGCAGGTCTCAATGTTCAAATATTCTTTATTTTCAAGATCTGATTTTATGTTATTTTGTGTGGAGTCATGAACACGACATCATGCAGTGCGTAGTGTATACAGAAGTAAATATGGAGGCTTCATGTGTTTGTACTTGCACAGTGGAACAAACAAAATTATGATAAACTGATGAATGAAATGATTCGAAATTTGCCATGATTCCATTTTGTTGCGATCCCCTTCCACCAGCGCAGAATTATGCCATTTGTTTCCCTTCTGTGACGTCAAAGTCAGACGAAATGCAGCATGCAGCTTCAGCATGCTTCTTCGTAGATCAGATATGCATCCGATCTAGGACCACATATAAAACTGGCCTAGGTTGGATTTTAAAAACTTGGATTTGCGCCCTTCAGACTGTCATTAAAAAATCTGATATAAGTCACGTGTGCAAAAAAATCAGAACTGAGCTGCAGTGTGAACATTGTCCAAGTAAAATATACAGTTTTTCTAGCAAAACATGAACAAAACTGTGAAAGTACTAATAGACAAACTATGATGAATCAACAACAGAAAGTGCAAAAAAAGAAAAAATGTCACGGCCCCGTCTTCTCTGTGGCCGTGTTCTTTAATTATGTGTGTGTGCAGGTGAAGCTGGCGTGTCCTGGCTGTGCGTGCATGCGTGTGTCAAGGGCCGACGCACTGCGCGTATAAAAGACCCACCTACAGCCAGCTAAGTGGCGCTCTCCATTTCCGCACCTGCGCCAGCTGCACCTTGTCGTTTGCTTTGCTTTTGGTTTAGTTTCACACCAACCAACACTGCACTCATTATATTCTTTCACACAACCATGCACGCACCTACACATCCCATGGTTACCTTGTGTTGCCTTAATTTTGGGTTAATCTTTTGTTAATAAATACTCCTGACTGGTTTTATTGGATTGTTTGGCGTGCTTTTGTTACAGCCGTGAGCCGGGTTGTGATAGTGGGTAATGAAGAGAGACTACAGTACATCTTATCTCTCAAAACATTAACATCTGACAGCATGAAGCCAAAAAAGTTATAACAGTTGTAACTTCTTATCCTGAACACAAAGAAAAGCTTAATTACTTCCGAAATAAGTGACTCAGCTGTTGTAAATTGTTGTTTTACTAAAGCCACATTCATCTCGTCAACTCACCTCATATAAACTAGCGAGCATAGTTCGCTGATGTAAACGGTTTCACACTCCAGCGGAGGAATTCCTTCTTCCACTGATACGGTTTTAACTGCTGCCAATAAACTAAAGATACCAGACTATTTCTCTGCCAAACAAACTATTTTGTGGTGCATTTCTTCACACATTTTAATGTAAGTGTTGGGGTGCAAGTGGTAGTGATGGTGGGATGTGGGGCCTGACCTTGTCAATAACAAAGGGGCCCTGCAGAAAAGGTGTGTTAAAGCAACACTACTGATCTCTGGCAGATTTTTCGCCTTGGCGTCCCCTAACGAAGCCTTGCATCCTGCCTCTCCTCTAAGCTCTCTACAGCCAGTAAAGATCAGTCTGACGTTGACTTTATTTCTTGCTCTGTCACTTTTTTTTTTACATCTCTTCCTCTGATAATGTCCTCTTGTGTTTCTTTGCTGAATCAGCCATGGTGCACGTTAAAAAAGGCAAGAGTAGGACTCTGTTGTAAAGCCAAATGCAGCTGTAAAGTGATGCTCCGGGCTGGAAAAAAGAATGTTATTTCCCAGCCTTGGAATGCTGCAGGACAACAACATGATGAATGTCAGTGAGGGATCAAAATGAGTCACAACAGAGTTTTAAGGTCAGAAAATTATCTAGTGTTGCCTTAACGTGATGAATTCAAAACTTCACCCATAAACTTTGAGTTTCTTACTTCTGTAGCTTCAAGATTCAGAAACCATGAAAATAAACCTGCCGTGTGGCAGAGCAGTAACAGGACGAGGGTTTCTGCTCCTCCTGCTTCTCTTCTTCCCACAAATCGGCCTGCTGTGGACACTTCATGTTCTGCGGGTTGGTGGTTCTGCAACTGTTTACACAACAGAAATGTTCCTGAACAGTGAATGTGACCTCCACAGAGAGAGTCACCTGATTAAAATGGAAGAGGAGGAGATGTCTGGATGTCAGAAAAAAACACCATGCAGGAAGTAATCATGAGGAGGTGGGACCTCTAGTGAAAAACAAATCTGAATCCAACAGGACGTCATCCACAAGCTTTTTAGGTAAATTCTGATCTTTCTGCATCAAAATGTCTGAGTTTTATCTTTCAAGTGGCTACGAGAAACAAAATCAAAGTTCAATGACAGAAAAACATAATATATAATTAAAAACTGTGTTTCTATTGGTATCTAATTACTTTACTAAAATAACGGTTACATTTTTATTCATATTTGTGCCACCATTTTTACTACAGTGTCTCTGAATGGACAAACAACTCTGTGTGTGAAGCTTTAAAAGTGTTGCATCGGCTTTGTTTGATAGGAGCTGGAGCACCGTTTGGGATAAGCAACACCGTAAAAGGACCAGAGAAGAAGACAGTATACATGTACATAGTGTTGAGGTACTGACCTGCAGGGCAGTCGTCGCTGCACCTGAGGCCGCTGGATCTACTTAGATAAAAACAGTTTTGGCCGATGTGTACATTCACAACTGTGCTTGGTATCTGTAGTAAGTTCTATGTCCATCTTTACCACTAGATGGCAGTAATTCTTACACACTGGACCTTTAATCTGCTGAACAGCTGCAGCGTTTTTTACTTTGTTTTTTTTTACCAGGTGGAATTTTTATAATTTACAAAGAATTCAGTTCCTTCATATTCATGAAGAAGTTCTGAACATTTACAGATTTTACAGCTCTCACACACGAAGAAATGTCTCAACAGCGCACCCTAAAGGAAAGGCCCATGGCCCCTCTGATTACAACATTTTTTATTTCATATGAAATTTAGTCCAAATATGGAACATATGAAGAACAAATCTGGACCCTGAATGTAACAGGAAGTCATCCATTTTGAATTTCTCTCCCTATAAATGTTGTTTTTGTTTTCCTCTTTAAAGAAAAACTTAATTTTCGACTAGAATCCTGAAGATTTCAGCTGATAATTAATCTCACAAGATAGAGTTGAGGGATGTTTCCTGGTCTTGATGGAGGTCATCTGGTTGTTTCTGTGTTTGGATGATTGAGGTTCCTTTCCAACACCCCAGACTCCAGAGAACATCACCTCACCACAAATGTGGACTCACCGTCCTGGATCCGGCCCGCTATCGCCTCAGAACTGAAGCCAGCAAACACCACCGTGTGCACTGCTCCGATGCGGGCGCATGCCAACATGGCTGCCACAGCCAGCGGCGACACCGGCATATAGATGGCCACTCGGTCTCCTCTGTGGATCCCATGGCTCTTCAGAGTGTTGGCGAGGCGGCAGGTGGTCTCCAGCAGCTCTCTGAGGGACAAACATGGTGGAGACATCACTGAAACCAAAGTATGAACGAACCTCTTAACTCTTCTGTAAACACATGCCTGCCTGTTGTAGCTTCTTCCTGCCACATGGGGGCAGTGTGTAGAATCAAGAACAGCTTGAACTGCAGGTTCCTCTTGGTTTTGCTTCTCCTGGTTGTTGTTTGGAGTTAACTTTCAGCCAATCACCATTAAATTAGCTTGTAGCGTCAGTGCTGCTTTGTTAGCTTGTTGGAGGACTGAGCATCTGTTTTTATTTTTTAAAATCCTTCAGAATCTTTCAGTCTGAGCTGCACAGACGAATACGGACGGACAGCAAACCAACCTCTATCCAGGACAGATAAAAACATTCCCTGTCAGAGAACTGAGGACAGGACCCTGTCAGAGTCTACGAACTGCAGAACCGATCAGAACTGGTTCATTTCAGGATCTGCTGTCTATGATTTTACTGCAAAGATGAATATTTGAATCAAACGGGCCTCTGAAGCTCCAGATGACAACTTTAAATGATGAAAACAAATCTTCATGTTCAGAGTAAACAACAGGATCAAGCACAGAAAGAAAGGAAGAAAGGAAATTTTATTTTATATTTTACCTTTCACAGATTAAAACTACAAAGTGCTTTACAATGGGAATCACAACAATAAAAATAAAATACATAAAAAGACAATAAGAAAACCCTTAAGAACACCCACAGCGTCATAATTACCCTGGCGTAACTAAACAGCCTGCTTGAATAAAAGAACATTTCTATTTCCAACATTTAACGAGGTGAAACATTGCTGAACGTTTATGGAGCTGCAGTGATAAGATAAACATCAATGAACAGAACCATCCCGACTGTCTGTTTATCTCTCAGCAGGTGTGTGCTGCTGCTGCAGATTAGACGCTCATACCTGTAGGAGACCTTCACCTCAGTGCCAGGTTCGTCCCGCTCCCAGATCAGAGCAATCCGGTCCGGATGTGTCTCCACATGGACGTCCAGGCAGTTCACTGAGAGACAGACACACAACTCACCTTCAACAAGCGTATGAAGAACCAAAAACAAAAGTATAACTAAAGTTTTACTTCGTGTAGGAAGTAAACAGAAGGAGGTGGGACCTCCAGGGAAAAACAAATCTGAATCCAACAGGACGTCAGCTCACCTGCTTCTTTATCTCCACCTCTCTCTGAACTACCTGCAGTTTTCTGTCACCTAATAAAATAACGCATTAATTCATGATAAGGAAACAAGTTTATGGCTTTATTAATGACTTAACAGTAATTAAGAAAATAATTTCTTTGAGTTAAAATTTTTTCATTGACTCGTTCTAAAATAAATCCTGATGACTGCGGTTCTTTTTTCTTTTTGCTCTTGAAGTTCTGACTGAAGACACAAGCACCATTAGCACCACGCTCTCTTTGAACAGAGTGAGTGACAGCAAAGACATCCAATCACGTTAGAAAGAGACATCCGAGCAGATTGTGCAGAGTCAATCATATTGGTAAAATGGGTTATACGGCTGGATTTATAACAGCACTGTTATAGATAGAAAACAAAGATTTCTCAGCTGTTTGTGCAACAGAAAATGATAGAGACAACTCAGAAGTTGCTGGATATTGGTAGGGGCACATCACAACCACCTCTACCTAATTTTACATCCATGGTTGAAAGTAGAAATAAATTAGGCATTCTGGGACTTTATTTTTATATTTGAGAACTTTATGAGTTCAGTTTTGTTGTCATTCAGTTTAAAGCTTCTTGTAGATGATGGATTTAACTGGGTTACATGTGGATGTCACAGCATCATCTGCAAAAAAGAGAACATTTGTACTGGAGACTTTTTAATTCAGGATTATTTTATATAAAATCAGAGAGGTCTGAGCACTGATCCCTGTGGAACACCCTCTGTTAGTAAGAGAATATACTTGCTTTTTACCCTTGTGTTTACACAAGGAACTGATTCCATCCTAACAATAACTGTTAGCATATTTGCTTGTAAACAACATTTGTTACCAGAGGAATCCACTAGGGGGCGCATTAGAGAACTCAGACCAGATAGCGTTGCTGAATTTGTAAGATGTTTTAGTCTCGTTAGTTTCCTCAATCCTGTAATTGTGAACGTGACATCAATTTTGACTCAGAGATGAAGAGAAAGGACAAAAAAAGAAAGAACTGAATAAAACTTCCTGATGTTCGAGGCAGTACGTATGATTCCGTCAGATTTTTACCAGCCGCTGCACACAAACTGATAAAAGTAAAAAAACTGAGATTCATAGAATTCAGGTTTTATATCATCATACATTTAGAGAATTGATGGTTAAAAATAACATTTGGTTTCATTCTGTACTGTGTCGCCACCGTGCTGTAATTACTCATGTGTGTCATGATGCGACACGCCACAAACCATCATCATCCGGTCTTAGCGAGACACATGATCCTGATGGAAACTGACTTCATTTAGACTTTGATTGAACATTAATCCTAAAGTGGATTTAAGCTTGAAGATCCTGTTTGCGCGTCACGCAGCAGGTTTACAAAACCATTTATGTAACAAAAAGCAAGAACAATCTGATCCCGTGTCAGATCTGATTCAAATAATCCAGCTGTGGTTATTGGATTATAATTGGATTATAATCTGAGACAGACAAACAACAGAAGAGGATAAAGACAGAGAACTCTGAGCAGACAAACATCTTCAACAGGGTGTTTATAATCTGATGTCTGGTGGAGTTTCTACACGATGAAGCAGGAGACATAATCATCATCATCAGAGGGCTTCAGAACCATGTGATGGTTCTGGTCCTGTATCTGATGCTCAGAAACTTTAACAATCTGTCACAATTTCACCTAAACTAAGAGTAAATCAGAGTTTTCTCTCGATCATCTGTCGTTTCCTCAGTCACCTGATGGCCCGTCAGAGGGTCACCACCCAGAGGTTGGAACCACTAAACTGAGCAGCAAATAACTAGAAAACATCTGGAAACATTAAAGAAACCAATCACAGAAAACAAACAAAAAAACTGTTTTATACAACAGCTGAACGTTGAGTGTGTAAAACAGAGAAAAAAATTATGAAAATCAATCAATCAACAAGTTCAGGGCCTTGCTCAGGACCCACCCTGGTTCAGTTGCCAGTCTGGGGACTCGACCAGCCCCAAGTCTATAGACTGTGCGGGAATTATTTTAGAAATTAAAATGAAAAGTTTTTTTTTTTTTGGCTTTTCCTGTTCCCACACTGAAAATAAATAAAAAATTTAAAGAACAGTTTCGTAGTTTTGTTTGTAGAGATCAATAATGAACAGCTGTTAATGATTAATGAATCATTTTAGTTCTGTTGACAGTTTTGTTTTTGCTGGTTGGACTTCCTCCAACATGCATCAGCTGCTAACAGCAAACTTTCCCACTTTCTGAACTCTCCTTTCTACTCTTACATCGTTTTTATTGGTGACTCTGATTCTGCTTCTCATTGATTAGTGATTAATAATCACACACGTCTTGAGAAGTGTGTGTGATTACAGGACAGTGTGTGTGCACGTGTTTTTAAACGCTCGTGTATTTGGTTTAAATACAGAAGAGCTGTCAGCTGGTCGGGATGACGCTGTAATAACAGGACCGTTTCCACCTGATCGGGTTATCGATCTGGTGCAATAACGAACTGATGAAGTATAAAATCTATACGTGGCGGAGTTTTGAATAAAGTCCGGTTCTGTTCAGACCTTCAGTCTGGTGTTCCACCTGCAGCTCCAGACTCTGATTGATCCAGGGTCATGAAGTTATTGATCGGTGTGATCACTGGTTGCTGATCAACTCTGATGTTCTGCTGCAAACCTCAAGAACTTTCGGGACCTAGAGAAACCCAAACGATGGATTTTTTCTGATTAACTCACCGGACACGTTTAGCTTCCCTCCCGGGAACCAGCTGATCTCCCCCCGGCTCAGTTCGCAGTCCCGGACCCGCTGGAACGGTTCCACCCAGCGGAGTCTGTCGGCAGCGGCGGATCCCCAGAACCGATCCGGGTCGGTGACAGAGAGCCGGTACAGATCCCGGTACGAGAGCCGGGACAGCTGGGAGCGCCAGATTCCGGATGAAGGAGGGAGGGAGGACAGACACCGGCCCGGCCGGGTCCGGGTTTTCCCCGGTTCGGAGGTCCTGCAGCGGCCCAGTAGGGTCCAGAAGATTCCGGTCCCCCTCCTCTGAGCGGCCATGTTGATCCCGAGCGGTCCGAACCAAGACTGCTCCACCTCATCTGAACCCCTTTCCTCCTCCTCCCCCCCAGGTGTGTTCAGGTAGGGCAGGTTGCTGCAGGTGGGAGGAGCTAACGGTCAAGTGCAGACATTCTCACACAAACCCAGAGAAACATGTAGATACACCTGACTGTTCTATCCCATCTGACTCATGTTCAATAAGTAATAATCATGAAGGATTAAAAAAATAATCACATAAAATTAATCAGTCTGACTCATCAAACCAGCCCAGCTGACCCCAAACCAGAGCGGTTCCACAGAGAGGGGTCTGATAACTGAGGGTCCAGCCTCCTGCTCTACTTTTAGAACCTCGAGGAACCACCAGTAAACCTGCAGTTTGAGAGTGAAGCTCTGATGGGCAAATCTGGAACTCTGAGATCTTTAAGATCCAGTGGAGTTTGGCCACCAAGAGCTTCATGTGTGGGGAGAAGGATTTTCAATTCTATCCGAGTTTAACAGGGAGCCGATGAAGAGAAGCTAAAAGGAAAAGAATAATCTTTGCTGCAGATTCTCACCCTTGCTGCAGCATTTTAGAGCAGCTGGAGGCCTTTCAGAACATTTTTGGCACAGAACAATAATCAGTCGTCCAAACTGGAAATCCATGGACTGGATTTTCTACAGCAGTCTGAGACAGGATGGAAGGTGATCAGAGAAACGTGTTTTATATGTAAGTCAAAGGNACAGCAGTCTGAGACAGGATGGAAAATGATCATAGAAACGTGTTTTATATGTAAGTCAAAGGACAGATCCTGCTCCAAAACTCCAATTTTCTCACTGGAACCCAAAACTATACCACCCAGAGTAAATAGTTTCTGAGGTGTTTGGGACCAAAAACAAACTTATATTTAAAGATGATAAGAAGTTTCCTGCTGCTTCCCCCTGCAGGCCACCACAGGAAGTACATCTATCTATCTATC
>CM047990.1:30684744-30698894 GCA_026261665.1 Melanotaenia duboulayi | reverse complement strand
GGGTCCGCTTTACAAACCTCACATGTATTTAATTTATTTTGTAAGTTTCACGTCAAGTTATTTCGGACTTTTGATGTCCTCTGCTTCCGTTTTATTCCCTTGTCAGCGCCATATTTTTCCCCAGGCGAACTTTATTGCGCATGTGCAACTCTCAGCAGAGATAGGGAAGAAGACGATGTCTCACTCTGTAGTTTTTTTTTTTTGCCGACAATAGTCGACGGGTAAATTAGCTGTTGACTATTTTTATCGTCGACAACATTGACTAATCGTTGCAGCCCTACTGGAGATGAAAGTTAAAAGTGAGTTAAAAGTGGGAATTATCATTTCATGTTCCGGTTTTGACATTAAGGTTCTTAACTTTCAAAAAAGCTGTTTCTTATTAACTGGTGTGTATGATGCTCCGGAGACATGGCATTGTGAAAAAACCACCAAGATCACAAAGACATGACTGAACAGAAGAGCCTGGGATGCCTTGGTGGTGTCTAATCACGAGACTCTTCTCAGGGGCAATAATTAATGTGTCCTTCTTTTCTGAGTTCAGTTAAAGAAAATTTGTGTTTAGCAACAGTTTGATTCTAGAAAAACAGCTAGCAAGACTAAAACATCATGTAACTCAGTGTCGTTGAATGAACATTACAGCTGGATACTAGCTGCATATGGGGGATAGGAAACTAGGGCTGGGTGATTAATCGATAAAATCGACAAATCGAATTTTCCATTTCTGGCCATTTATTTTTATGAAAATCAGGATTTTTTCCATAGTTACTTAGCCCTCCTTCCACACCAGAACAGTGTTTGTCTGACAGATTGTCAGTGACTTGACCATTTACCCATGCCTTTAGCCTACAAACTCTCGTTAAGAGACAACCTACATCAGGGGAATTATTTCTGCAGTGGATCCTGTATGATAAGGATCCAGATGGAAAGAAATCATGGATGCAATTGTGTTGCATATTTCTATGTAAGATATAAAGTCATTTATATGGTGGAAAAGTTATGACATATCATTATATGCTTTATTTTTGCTGACATTCACTTATATACATAAATAAATGTTTTTAAAAAGTTTATTTATGTTTTGTAAAAGAAAAGAAAAAAAATCGATTAAAATGGGAAATCAGATTTGGTTATAAAAAAATGTATTTTTAGGCCATATCGCCCAGCCATATAGGAAACTTTCATGAACTGGTTAATTATCTGATCTAGTCGGAGAATGTACAATGAAAACAAAGGGTACTAAAACTGAACCTTGTGGTACTCCACGTTAAAATTGTGCTGTTTCACAAAGCTGATTAGCAAACACATTAAAACTACTATTGGAGAGGTATGCTGAAAACCATCCTAATACTGGACCAGACAACCCGACTCTTTAGAGCAGGTCTACTCAATTCGGTCCTACAAGGGCCGAATTGAGCAATCCAGCAGGTTTTCCATGTATTCCTGTACCAACACACCTGAGTCAAATTAATGAGTTATTGTGTAGAACCTGATTGGCTGTTAGAGCCACCTAATTTTACTCAGGTGTGTTGGTACAGGGATACATGGAAAACCTGCTGGATGGTGGCCCTCGTAGGACCGAATTGAGTAGCCCTGCTTTAGAGTCTGTTGATCAACAGACTCAAAAGCGGAAGAAAGACACCAATAAGACCAGGACTGTGTATTTGTCAGTGTCAGCTGCCATCATGAAGTCACTAGAACCTCTAACCAAAGCAGTTTAGAAATTTCCCCAAGACATTACATTTCACCAAAAGGGCTTCATACTGTTCTGCCTGGGGTATGTATTGGCAAGAATCTGGTGATACAATATTTATTACAATACAGGGGTGGCAATAATAATAATGTACCATAGTAATATAATGATACCATAAGCAATAAGATATATTGTAATCGTACAATACTATAAGCAATACGATATATTGTAATATTACGATACTATAAGCAAGACAATATATTGTAATATTACGATACTATAAGCAAGACAATATATTGTAATATTACGATACTATAAGCAAGACAATATATTGTAATATTACGATACTATAAGCAAGACAATATATTGTAATATTACGATACTATAAGCAAGACAATATATTGTAATATTACGATACTATAAGCAAGACAATATATTGTAATATTACGATACTATAAGCAAGACAATATATTGTAATATTACGATACTATAAGCAAGACAATATATTGTAATATTACGATACTATAAGCAAGACAATATATTGTAATATTACGATACTATAAGCAAGACAATATATTGTAATATTACGATACTATAAGCAAGACAATATATTGTAATATTACGATACTATAAGCAAGACAATATATTGTAATATTACGATACTATAAGCAAGACAATATATTGTAATATTACGATACTATAAGCAAGACAATATATTGTAATATTACGATACTATAAGCAAGACAATATATTGTAATATTACGATACTATAAGCAAGACAATATATTGTAATATTACGATACTATAAGCAAGACAATATATTGTAATATTACGATACTATAAGCAAGACAATATATTGTAATATTACGATACTATAAGCAAGACAATATATTGTAATATTACGATACTATAAGCAAGACAATATATTGTAATATTACGATACTATAAGCAAGACAATATATTGTAATATTACGATACTATAAGCAAGACAATATATTGTAATATTACGATACTATAAGCAAGACAATATATTGTAATATTACGATACTATAAGCAAGACAATATATTGTAATATTACGATACTATAAGCAAGACAATATATTGTAATATTACGATACTATAAGCAAGACAATATATTGTAATATTACGATACTATAAGCAAGACAATATATTGTAATATTACGATACTATAAGCAAGACAATATATTGTAATATTACGATACTATAAGCAAGACAATATATTGTAATATTACGATACTATAAGCAAGACAATATATTGTAATATTACGATACTATAAGCAAGACAATATATTGTAATATTACGATACTATAAGCAAGACAATATATTGTAATATTACGATACTATAAGCAAGACAATATATTGTAATATTACGATACTATAAGCAAGACAATATATTGTAATATTACGATACTATAAGCAAGACAATATATTGTAATATTACGATACTATAAGCAAGACAATATATTGTAATATTACGATACTATAAGCAAGACAATATATTGTAATATTACGATACTATAAGCAAGACAATATATTGTAATATTACGATACTATAAGCAAGACAATATATTGTAATATTACGATACTATAAGCAAGACAATATATTGTAATATTACGATACTATAAGCAAGACAATATATTGTAATATTACGATACTATAAGCAAGACAATATATTGTAATATTACGATACTATAAGCAAGACAATATATTGTAATATTACGATACTATAAGCAAGACAATATATTGTAATATTACGATACTATAAGCAAGACAATATATTGTAATATTACGATACTATAAGCAAGACAATATATTGTAATATTACGATACTATAAGCAAGACAATATATTGTAATATTACGATACTATAAGCAAGACAATATATTGTAATATTACGATACTATAAGCAAGACAATATATTGTAATATTACGATACTATAAGCAAGACAATATATTGTAATATTACGATACTATAAGCAAGACAATATATTGTAATATTACGATACTATAAGCAAGACAATATATTGTAATATTACGATACTATAAGCAAGACAATATATTGTAATATTACGATACTATAAGCAAGACAATATATTGTAATATTACGATACTATAAGCAAGACAATATATTGTAATATTACGATACTATAAGCAAGACAATATATTGTAATATTACGATACTATAAGCAAGACAATATATTGTAATATTACGATACTATAAGCAAGACAATATATTGTAATATTACGATACTATAAGCAAGACAATATATTGTAATATTACGATACTATAAGCAAGACAATATATTGTAATATTACGATACTATAAGCAAGACAATATATTGTAATATTACGATACTATAAGCAAGACAATATATTGTAATATTACGATACTATAAGCAAGACAATATATTGTAATATTACGATACTATAAGCAAGACAATATATTGTAATATTACGATACTATAAGCAAGACAATATATTGTAATATTACGATACTATAAGCAAGACAATATATTGTAATATTACGATACTATAAGCAAGACAATATATTGTAATATTACGATACTATAAGCAAGACAATATATTGTAATATTACGATACTATAAGCAAGACAATATATTGTAATATTACGATACTATAAGCAAGACAATATATTGTAATATTACGATACTATAAGCAAGACAATATATTGTAATATTACGATACTATAAGCAAGACAATATATTGTAATATTACGATACTATAAGCAAGACGATATATTGTAATATTACGATACTATAAGCAAGACAATATATTGTAATATTACAATACTATAAGCAAGACGATATATTGCAATTTTTCTTTACCAGAATTATATAGTAATTAAACTGTTACAGCATGTGAATCAAAGCTGTTACATGCTCAACTTCAGCTTACTGAACAAGAACAGCGAGATCTACATTTCGCTACAGGATAAAAACACTTGCTCTTTATGTGCAATATGAATAAAGAAATTAACATTTGCCTTAGAAGTAATTCTCTCTAATTCAAGAAATGCTACAGTCCCTGACACATTACATAACACCAATTTAGAGCAACATGTAGCTTAAAATGTAACAAATTGTAAACAATTAACATTTAGCCGTATTTAATGAATGTAAAAAATATAACATTTTATTTAAAAGTATTTATTGAAAGAAAATATGTTTCTGCAGAATCAAAATATAACACTTTTACTGTCATCCTTTTAACATGTTTATCACTAGAAATAAAAAAACACAAGTGCTTACAGATTTCTTCAAGCAAACATTAACAAAAACATAAACTACTTTAAAAAAGTACAAAGTTCTACAACATTCGCCATTATAAAACTTTTTCTGTGCAATCAGAATAAAAGACTTTACTTCACTGTATAAACTAAATTATTTTGTAGAAAAAATATTTAGATGTTAAGATTCTCATCTAAAGATTCTGATATTAATTTTTAATCTCAAGATTTTTGTGCAGGAATACCAGCAGGTCCACATGCTCAGCTTTCAGGACGCTTCTCTGTGCATTTACTACGTCTCCTGCAGAGGAGAAGACTCTGCAGAGACACTTGTACCAGGAATACACTGCAAACCCTGCTACTCTGGACAGGTAGGTACTCATGTTCATGGTCCCTCCAACAACTGAGAGGATTTCCTGTGACAGGCAAAGGGGTCTCATCTCTAAACCCCTTAATCTCCGCTGAAGCAGCATCATCTGCTGATTTTGGTGCTGTATTGTCCCTGCTAGGGGCACATGTAGCTCCAAGCAAGTCTGCCAATGCACATGAAGTCCTTGGGCTTTTTAGGGATTGGATGGCGATAGGGACAGGCCTGTCCTTCATAGGTGGATGATCAGCCTCTTCTTAGACCTTCTCCACCTGTTTGTCTGTCTCGTTATCCTCTTGCTACCGAAAACCACAAAATCCAACCAGTATTAATGTCACCAAAAGCCAAAATTTAAATCCAAGATTCATACTACTACACGCTATTATTTGTATTCAACACATGATTAACCAAGTGCAACTATAGAAACCACATGACATCATATATGTCATTTTACTCATATTTGCTCAGATTTTCACTCAGTTGTAACTTCAGTGTATTTTTTCTAATTTATTTACTCATTTACTTACATTCTGTTGCTTCTTCATCACAGCCACCACAGCAGTGGTCGGTCTGGAATAGATCTCACTGGTCTCTGCTTCAGTCAGGAAGGGCAGGTCTTTGAACCTTGGATCAACAGCTGATGCCATGTGCAGTCCCTCTCACTGACGTCTCTTTCACACATCTTGCGCTATAGCAGCCTCGATGTCCTTTATTATTTGTGTCATCAAGGCTTTCTTGTGTGGCCATTACAAGCTTGGCATGAAGAGGAGCAATGATGGACTGCATGCTCTCCTCTGACATCCCCAGGGTGGCATCCTTCATAGGCTTCAGTGCCCTGACCACTTCCTCTGCACACGTGATGTCAGACACTTAAAGTAAGGATTTCTTTTTCACTCTTCTGGACTTCTGGTGAAAGCAGAGCTGCACAGATGGCTGCTTGCTGTTCTAAAAATCGTCATCCTGGAGCTGTTCCATCTTCTAATAACATCTGTGATCAATCTATGAGCTGGTGCCTGGAGCAGATGCTGTTTCTGCTTTGTTATGTTTTGTTGCAATTTCTTCCTGTTAATAAAGTATTTTTTACTTCTTTTAGAATGAGCCATTTATATATATTTATTGTAGGTCCACATACAGTAAAGCTGCCATATTTGTGCCACCATTTTTCTATGGTGTCTCTGAATGGACAAACAATTCTGTGTATGAGGTAAAAACACTCTGAACTTTAAAACTGCAAGTACTGGCTTTGTTTGATAGGTGCTAGAGCACATGGAAGAGGACAACACTCAGCTTTACCTGTAGTGGATCAGCTTGCTGATGAGAATATGCTTATTTCTGGAATGAGTTGGGCCACTGACGACCACCATCCATTCACAGCTATGCATGGCATCTGAAGTTATTGCTATGCACATCTTTACCACTAGATGTCAGTAATTCTGACACACTGTACCTTTAAGTGCTAGTTGACCCAGTGCATGTTTAACAAAGCTGGGAAGCACACCGGTTGAAAATGAGACATTAATTCCACAATAGAAAAGCCAATTGACTCAAAGAGTGCTGTAGACACCAGAAGACCTCTGAATGCTTTGCTTGGGTTAAAGATCTGCAAGTTAAATGGACATTTATAATATACAGCGGGATGCTGGAGCAGATTACAGATTTCTAAAACTGTGTCATGACTCTGAGATTAGGTCCAGCAGACTGATGTTACAGGATGAGGCAGGTGTGTCAGACTGAGGAATTTTTAATCCTGATTAGGGAAGTTTGTTTCCAGCAGGGAGGACTTGGTTTCTGCACGGTTGTCTGAGAGACATTCACACGAGGCTAAAATGCTTCCAGACAGAACAGTTCATGAACTCCCTGAAGGTGTCCGAGAACTACACCTGCTTGGGTTCCTCTGGCTGACAACAACAGCTGGTGGTTTGTAAGGAGACCATGTCATTATTTGTATTCTGTGATGGACTCTGGATTAGATTTCTGCGGGTTTTGGTTTAACTTTTACAGGCTGACATGCTGTTAACATGACCAACATCTTGTGAGGTTGAAAAAGCTGCAGAGCTTCTGCTAACAAGAACGAACTGCTTCAAAACGTTTAAGAAACTTTAAAAATGAAATGCTGCTGAATCTCTGACATCATTTCTGTATTTAAGTTTTCTTTGTAACCAAGCTAATTAACTGACTATTGCACATGGATTGAAAACTGCTGGATAATTCGGCGATTTTATTTATCAGTTTAAATTATTTTACATTAACATTAATTTCTAGACTTAAACAAAATTAGCTTAAATTAGATTTGTTTTAAAGGTTGTTGTTTTGTGGTGTTAAGTAACAGGTTTTGATGTTGTGAAGACGAGAGTAAAGCCAAGCTCACGAGCTGAACCAGAATCTATGAGGTCATCACACCGGGAGCTTCTGGAACCGGAAGAGTTCCGTTGAGCTAGCTGCTAGCTACAGTTAGCAGAGTTAGCTTACCTCAGCTTCCGGATTTTGTGTGTTTAAAGAGACTTTCTCAGCTGCGGTGAATATCTCCGTCACCACCGCCTTGGCCAGATTGCTCACGATAAACGTCACTTCATTTCTAAACGTGAGTAAATCCACCATGTTGAAGAATTCCACCGCTGAGCAGCGGGTTAGCTTAGCTAACAAAAAGCAGAAAGAAAGCGAAGGAAGTGACGTTGTTGTCTTATCCTGCCGCAGATGGAATTCAACACGTAGTTCCACTCTGGTTCCACTGATTCGTTTTTTATTTACTTGAAATAATAAACAATACGCTTGCATTGTCACTGATGGATATTGTATATTAATTAGCTTAGGGAAAAATCTGCAGGACAATTCTTCAGTGATATAAATTACAGAAAATACTAAATTATGAAAAGGATGTACCTGGAATTAAACAGTTGGAGAAATATGACTTTATTCATTAATTGAAATAATTGAAAAACTCGAATTTAAAGTAAATCTAAAGTAAATTAAGCTTTAACAGAAAATATTCTGAGGAGACAAACTGCAGTTTAAGGGTTAAAAAATTTTTTATCGAAAGAATAAAAAGTTAGATATAGTTCTGTAGTTAGAATATAAAGTTGATATATTTATTATTTAGAAAAGCATAAGAAGACAATTGAAAAAAAAATTAAAAAGGAGAAAAAAAGGAAAAATAAATTATTTTTAAAATCAGGAGAAGTTTATTAAAGAAAAATTTGCTAATTCAAATAATGAGGATTTTGTAAACGAAATAAAATGTGGGAACATCTAAAAATATTATGCATGCATAATGTTTCTTGTATACAATAGCTTCCATTGAATTAATTAAATGTTAACATAAATTAGTTTTTATTTGTGTATTTTAATCATTAGTTTTTTTGGAACATGTATGTAAATATAATTTGTTCCTGAACATTCCTATTTTGACTTAATTGGATTTTCTTCATAAATAGGTGATTTTTTTCTTTTTTGTTAGAAATTAATTTGAACTTAACATCTTTTATGTTTCTAAATTTACTTCTCATTTTGTCTCCTGTTCCCTGAACCGCTCTTTCACAGTCTGTGCCCCATGAATCCTGCATTGTCATCTTGGAATACATCTTGCCCAAGGACACCTCGACATGAACTCGACTTGGTCGAGGACCGAACCGGCAACCCTCGGGTTACAAGACGACCGCTCTACCTTGCTGAGCCACGCGGCCCAAAGCATGAATATAAGTAAATATGAGACTCTGCCACATTGTTCCTGATGATAAATGACAAAAGTCCAGATGTTTCCAAAAATACTTTGTTTTTAATTTCCACCCTGCAGAATCTCCTGCTATACAGACATTAAATAATAATAATAGTAATAAAGAGAATTTTTAAATATTACATTTACATTCATTCACAGAGCTTCAGTCACTGACTATAAAACACAGAAACAGAAGGAAGGGAAGAAACGTGGATATAAAACAAACTCATTACGATACAGTAATGAACAGATTTCATCATTTACATCAGTCACTTCAGAGTTTCTGAACAAACAGCCTGAGTCCTTGAGGACGATCTGATCGCCATGGTGTTTGACGTCACGGCGACATGTCTTTGCTGACTCAGAGGTTTTTATTCCAGGAGTCCACTGAAGGGGCTGCATAGTTCAAAGTTTTAAAAATCTCCTTTTTATCCTCTGCTGGATCTTCGTTCCACTGCACAGTGCCTGTCTCTTTAAGGCCTCCCTCCCCTTTAAGCCCACTCTCTTCTGATTGGCCAGCTTCTGGACGCCTGTGAGGGGCAGCACCCACAGAGGGGCTGTCATAATGTTTTTTACAGTTAAAATAAATAGTAAATAATAAATAATTCAATATTTCTAACACAGTTTTCTGGTATTTTTTATGTTTTGCATAGAAACAGATGATGGAAAAGCTGCTTGTTTATTGGCTGAGTTTCCTAGAAGAGCCAATCAAATCCCAGTGTTCCAACAGAAGAAAGCCATCATCAGTCCACCTCTCAAACTCCGCCCACCTTCAGCTGTCTGATTCACCACCATTCTGCTGCTGTGGCGAGGGGGCGGTCCTTGTGGAGGCCACGCCCTCCTGTTGCTGCTGCTGTTTGGAGGAGCTGGACAGGTCAATGGCCACCTCTTCCTCCATCTCCTCATCCTCCTGCTCCAGCAGTTCCCCCTCCGCTTCCCGGGCCTCGCCGCCTCTTCTTTGCTCTGAAGTGTCGCAGAACGAGTCTGAGCGGGTGGAGTCCGAAACCGGAGGACTGGAGCACTTCTTCGCCATTTCCAAAGACTTCTTGTGCATCCCTGTGGGGGCGGAACCAGATCAGACTCAGTCTAGCCTTTGAGTCATGCTGCTCATCATGCTTACATGTTTGTTCTGTGTGATGAGGAGTTCTGGCAGCTACATGTGGGTGAACCTGCGTTCTGAGTTCTGGTGTCAGATGTTCCTAAACCAGATGTGAGATCAGGTCTCACATCTGCAGGACCACTGAGTCCCGAGTCAAAAGCTTTGACTAATAATAAATCAGCGATATAATTTGATGGAAACAGCACAGCTGACTGTTGCCATGGAAACAGTGATGTCACATTCAGTCTACAGAAATTGATCAGACTGATTGATCCATAAATCTGATCAGATATTAGTTCTGTTCTCATAGACAGTGTGTGAGTGTGTATTGATGCTGGTGTGGTGCGTGTGCGTGGCACTGACGTGCATGCGGCTCACCGAGCAGCCAGGGGGCGCAGGATCCCATCATGCCATTCTTGGCGGAGTTGAGGATGGACTCTGGCAGCGGGATGGAGTGTCGCACCATCGCCCCGTACAGACCGTACTCCGCCATGACGCTGCTGCGACCCCAACACTTCTCACGCTTACGCCACTTCGCACGCCGGTTCTGGAACCACACCTGGAACAGAGAAGCAGAACCCAGTGTAAAAAGACCTCAACCCGGTCATATAAATACATTCATAAATAGTTAAACTGATGAATAAAAAACACTGGGAAAAATATCAAAAGAAGACATTTATAGAAATAAATGAAGTAATAAATAAAGTAAATTAGATATAAAACCTACGACCAATGGGAAAGAAGAATAAAAATCTATCTGAAAAAATGTAAATTAAAAACTTAATTTAAAAAAACAAAAAACATAAACAAGCCAAATGGAAAAATATGTCAGCCCCCGCCCCCCCAGAATAAAATCAAAATAATACCTGAAAATAAATAAATAAACAGTAATGTTGTTTTTATATTCCTAATGTGTGTTTTTTATTTTATCCTGATGTTGAATAAAACTATGGTTTGTGTTTCTTGAGGGTTTGTTACTGATTGTGTACAATTTTAGTAATTGTGTACGTGTGTGTATGTTTTTATTTTTTTTTTTCTTTTTCTTTCTTAATATTTTAGTAATTCTGTGCGTGTGTGTGTTCATAGCGTGTTTTTAGAGTGTTTTATTAGTTACCAGGTTAGGGTTAGGCCTTGTAAGATCGGGCCAGGGAGTAGGGGTGGAAATGAGCCTTTTGGCTAACCTTGGCCTGTTTACACAGATTTTAATCTTTGTTTTTTAATATGTGCCGTCTCTGTTAAATAAATAAAAAATGAAAAATAAATGAATTAAAAAACAAACAAACCAACCAGAAAGTCACTGATGACTGTTGTTGCAAATTTGCAAGCCTGGCCTTTTTTTTAAATTAATTTCTTTTTATCAGACCAATAAAATATTTTACTTTTGTCTTTTTCGTATATTTAAATTTATATTATTGATCATTTTTATCAATTGTTATTAAATAATCTAGTATTTTATTCTCAGTCTTTTTGTATTTATTTTAATTTTGTAAATAAGTGTAGGCGTTTACGGGTTAAATATTCTGCAACATTTTAGTGTTTAACTCTTTTACGATTACTGGGTTTTAGGAACGTTACAGCTGGGAAATGAGGTGAAGAAAAAATTACTGTGAAAATTCTTTCCTGTTGAAAATTCTGATTGATGATGTTCAAGGTGCTTTATTTCTCATTCTTAACATCAGATATGTAAGAATGAAAACTGTCCATCAAGGCCCGGAGAACATGGAAAAATTAAAGTATAAACAGACAAGATAAGCTAACTGATAACCTGACTGATGAGCGGTCTGCCTCACCTGGATTCTGTCCTCGGGCAGCTCCGTCTTCATGGCGAGCATCTCCCGGGCGTACACGTCGGGGTAATGAGCCTCCTGGAAAGCTTTCTCCAGCTCCTCCAGCTGATGGGAGGTGAACACCGTCCTGCAGGAGAGACCACAGACGTGAACTCAGACTCACCTGGACGTCTGTCTGACAGAACATCTGCAACAGCTGAGCAAGACACTGACTGATGTTACCGTGACAACAAGAGGGCTTAAAGTCAAACATGGCAGCTTAAAAATGGTTTGTTTTTACTTTAAACTCCAATTTATTCTAATTTTAATTATTTTTTTCTCTTTCAGTTGTGTTTTATATTTCTTTTACTTAATCAAAAATGTTTTTTAATTTAGTTTCGGTTGTTGCTTTATCGATTTTCTTTCCTTTATTTTGTCTTTTTAAATAACATCTAATATTATACTAATTTTCTTTTCAGTATGATCCATTAATTAAAGTTCAAATAATTTATTAAAATAGTTTAACTAAGGAAACACATTTTCTGTCACCTGAAAATATAAAACTGCAAAAAATAACTTCTTAATTATCAAGTTAATTGTTCCAGCTCCTTTTCCCCAATAAAACAAAATACCCTTTAACTTTGTTTAACATTAAATGATTTTCTAAGACGTTTTAATGATTTATTATTTATTAATATATCATTTTCAGGAATTACCAATATGAAAGAAAGAATCAACTCGACTACAAATTTAGGCCTAAAAATGTTAAAGAAATAAAGTAAAATGGATTTTTTATTTACAATTCATTTCTGTCAAATTAATAAATGAAAGAAAACGAAAGCAATAAATTTATAAATCTCACTCATTTGTTTCAGATTCCCCAGAAAACAGAAAAAAATGTTTTAGATGGAAGAGTTTTTATTCAAGATTAGAATATTTACTTATTGAGATTCATTAAAACTGTTCACAAAATCTGAGATATTAAAAAATATTTAAAAATGACAGGCTGTATTTATATGTGTGTATTTATATATATAAAATCATCGCCTTTAAATGTCTTCTCTTCAGATCATCGGACTCTTCCTCACCTGTGTCTCCTCTTCTTCCTCTTCTGTGAGTTTCCGGAACTTTTGGGGTCGTTTCTGTCCGACAGACACTCTTCATCTGCGGGTCAAACAGAACCAGAACTTTACCCTCACATCCGGATCACGAAGGAACAGAAACAAGGTTTCCCGTTTAGGCCAGACTAAAGATTAGCGGGCCGAACCGAACCGATCCGGCCTAAAATAATTATAATTATATAATTAAAAATGATAAAATTTAGGATTTAAATGAAAACATTTTATCAAAACATTCAGTCTAAGTAAAGGTGCAAAAAGCCGGACCGGTCCGAATTTCTGAACCGAAGAAGGCGGTCTAGTCTCAGATTATTAACGGGCTGTTAACCCGAACCGGGTCATACCGGAGTAAGTGTCTCTCTGGACCTCCAGGTTCTGCAGGTAGTGGCTGTCTGCCCGGGCCTGCAGCAGCGGCAGGTGTCCCGGTAGGAAGCAGGGCGCTCCGGCGGGCTGCTGGGCCGCCAGGCTGCACAGGAACCCGAGGCCGAGAGGCAGCGAACCTCCCGGGAAGGAGAACCCACCGAGCCCGCCGGCCACCCCCTGAGGCTCCGATCCGGGCCCTGAACCCGCCGCAGAAACGCCCGAACCGGGGGGCCCGCCGGGCTGCGGCCGTACCTGCAGGTCGGACTCCAGACCCAGCAGGTCGGTGATGGCGAAGCCTTTGGAGCGAAACCCGGAGCCGTGCAGCCGGGACTTATCGATACCGAACCCTGGAGAGAGCATCTTCACTTTGGGTTTCTCTTCGCTAAGTTCTTCCCGACCGGTCATAGTTTCATGAGGAAGAGGAAGGTGACGAAGGTCCGAGAGCGGGACCGGGACCGCGAATTTATCTGGCCCCGGGCCCCCAGGGATCACAGAGACAGCCAATCAGAACCGAGAGCTGCGGAGCGGGAGGAAAGTCTCCCGCTTTTCTCTCAATCCCAGAGGATTAATTGCCACCAATTTCCCTCCAATCCGATCAGGATTTTCTGTGGACAGAAGAGAAAAGAGGAGAAAGAGGAAAATGAGGAGAAGGAGGGTTTAATGTTGTTTATGTTTGATCAGAGCAGCTTCACGTCTTTATTAGCAGGAAAAAACCTTTTAATTCATCCACCAGAGAAAAATCCAAATTATTATTATTATTATTATT
>CM047990.1:30599047-30614977 GCA_026261665.1 Melanotaenia duboulayi | reverse complement strand
TTTTTTCACACAATCTATTTAGTCAAGTAATTATTTTTATGAATGGTTAATATAAACACATTTATTATAAATTGGACTGAGATGGATGATGTAATGGATTTATTTAAACTGGATTATAACTGGACTAAAGTGAATGGGATTGAATTAAACTGCACCTTTAAAAATGCTTGGAGATTACCTTGTTGTGAATTGGCACTGTACATAATAAAGCTCAAGTGAATTGAATAGAAGTATTAAATTGAACTGAACTCAACTGAATGTGGTGGAACTAGATTTTCATCATGGACGCAGGTGACGAATCTGCAGCAGCTGTGTGATGCTGTCAAGTCAGTATGGAGAAAAATAAATAAATTAATTAATCTATGCCACGAGAACTGATGCAGTTCTGAAGGGAAAAGGCGGTCCAACCTGGTACGTGCAATGTGAACCTGATAAAGAGGCCGGAAGTGTTAATCACTTCTTAACTTTTATCTTGGAAGCTGACCGGAAGTCCCGGCTGTGTGCACGTCAGCGCGCGCAGAGCTTCTTCGGTTAGTCGGTGTTCGCTCCGCAGCTCCGTTACTTTGTGTCGGCGGTTGTTTGAAGCTACAGGAGCTCGCTCATGGAAGAAACGTGAGGTTTTACCGGAGAGGAGAGAAACGGAGGAGGAGAAGTTTTCCCGCGGTAAGAGTCACTATTTTACCGACACTCACCGTTAAGCTCCGCCGCTGGTTAACGGACACTTTCCGTTAGTTCCTCACAGTTTAAGGACGGAGGAAAATGGCGCAGAGAAACGTTTTCTTCATTTCACTTTAAAAACTTTTCAGTCGATCACTTCGTCTCTATTGTTCCTGCGGCTCGCGCCTCCGTTCCCATGGTGAAGCTTCTCCGGCTTGCGAGACTCTCCGGACCAAGCCGAGAAGTTCTCCGATAATAACCGAGTCTGACGGATAAAGGTTCGTGATTCGGATCAGAACGCTGTCCGCACAGGTTCTGGTTCTGGACTCAGTCTTAATACCGATCAACTTTATTGATAAACTTTTTTAAGCACAAAACAAATTTATATTAAACTTTAAAACCACAGATATTTGGAAATAACGCAACATGGTAGAGTAAAACAAACAAAAGATAAAAGTTTTTAAAACTAAAAGCTAAAATATAAATAAATTATATAAAATGTAAAGACGTGTCTATGTCGTTGTCATGGTAACAGATGATTTCTCTCAAAGTAAAATGATAATATAATAATGAACAATATAATAACAACCTTTTTAAAGACAAGTTTTTCTAGTTAGAACAAATGTTTATAATTGAAAGTATATGAAGACAGAGGTGCAGCTTCACCAGATCAATTTCAAGTTAAATAAAAACAAAAATAAATTAATTAAAAATACATCTGATACATCATATATGGTGTGAATTGGAAATGTAAGTTTTTCAATTATTATCATAATAAAATATTCTTCTTGAATTTGTTTGGCCATATTAGATTAGATGAAAATGCTTCTTTTTATATCTGGTTTAGAATAAACGATGTTTAAACGATCACTGAGAGAAAATCTGGAGTTATTTTTACTACAGAGTGAGAGACTGGATTAACTCAGCAGGAATGTTTTTTTTAATAAGTGCTGAATTCTTTCATGTTCAGGGAAAACAAAAAAAACACACACAAAAAAACACCTGCCATTGTTGACAGTATTTATTCGGAGCCAGGTACGATGAAAAATATATAGATTACTTACCATTATAATTTTGTTCATGATTTAACAGCATAAATGTAACATGACATCATACTGCAGATGTATTTAATAACCTGAATTACATGAAAAATTAGTTCAGTTGAATATTTTCAATGGCAAATAATAAATATTAGCATATTTTAAATAAATAAAAAAATAAAAAAAGAGGCGTTTGGAGGATTTTAACCTAAATTTAAAAGTTAAACGTGTGTTTTTGAGTTGTTGCATTTTTCATGTAAAACTCACTAAAACAATCAACTCACCCGCTGATTAGTGAGTGTTTTCAGTTCAGCTTTCAGCCGTTTTATGTTGGAAAACGTCCTGCAGCCGTTTGGCATCAGGGCTTTTACCGAGTCCCTGCAGAGGAAGCTGAAGATGATGATGGTGAGCAGCCAGCAGAGATAAGAGGAGCTCTGATCATAGATTATATAACGGAAGAGGAGGAAGATGAGGAGCTTCTGGTTTCTGATTTAACAGAGAAATTTAAGTGTCAGAAGAGGATGAGGAGGGTTACATCACCTTCGTCCTCATGTTTCCAGAAACTCCTGCTGTTTGATTGAAGAAGTAAACGAAGATCAGATTTAGAGCTAGGTTATCGTCTGGAATGTCCTTCAGAATTTCCACTTACTGAATTTTGTTTTAATTGGTGTTTTTTTCCATGAAAATACCAAACAGTAGCAGCAACAACATTCTCTTAATGTTTCTACCGTCTTAGTTTTACTGTTCTGGTGATTTTGGGCAATTTCTTGTTTTTTTAATAGTTTTATTTTTATGAATAGAAGTGGCAGTCCTTGCCATCCAACCTTCACATTTCTGTTTCTCCTTCTACGCGTCGCTTGCTCTAAAGTTCTCTCCTCATTCATTTAATCGTTGTTCATCCAGCAGCTGGTAAATGACACCACAAAGCTGATGGATGGATGGATGATGCGTCGTGGAATAGTGTTGATAGGAAATGTAATGATGGCACTGAATGCCAAGCAGCTGAAATTATTTTCATTATTAAATTGATGAATCCCCTGCTGGGCTGGACAGGAAGTTCTCATTTAAACCCACCAAGATGAATTTTGGCCAGTCACCCCCCTGCGCATACGGCGGGGTAATTCTCTGATCTTCAAGCTGTGATTCTGGTTTGGGGTAATAAAACGATATTCGTGATAAACGTTTCTGAGCAGTGTTACAAAGAGCTTTACAAAAATACAACCGGCTGGATCAGCTAGATCAGGGCTTCTCATTTCCGTCCCACAAGGGCTGCAAATGCTGCAGGTTTTCACTGTTTCCCAGCTCCAACACACCTAACTCAAATAAAATGGATCCAGCAGCCTATGAGGTTCTGCACAATGTCTCATTCAGGTGTGTTGGAGCAGGAAAACATGAAAAACCTGCAGGACTGTGCGGCCCTTGTGGGATCGAAATGAATAGCCCTGAGATAGATGTTCATAAAGCTACGGGAACATCCGATTTACATTTCCTAAAAGTTTCCTAAAGAGGAAAGTAACATGTTTATCCAGAGTGTCCTGAGGACTTTGGTGTGTTTAGAGCCGGTCCAGTACCTACCCCCACCTTCCAGCGATCAATGCTGTAACTACGCCATCATGAAGTGATAACATCACACCACAGATTCTGACACAGTCAGACTGGTTTATTATTCCTGAATATACCAAGACTGAGTTACCAAACGGCTCCATGTGAGATGTTCTGGTCGGGGAACATGTTTCTGTAAAGAACAGCTGAGCAACATTCGGTCTTCCAGCCCCAACGGCAGCATCATCGGTGAAAATCCGTCCGTTCGCTCTGATGCTGATTGATACCTGCTGTCAGTGCTGATTAAACACTTTAAAGACGCACCACCAAACTTTTCCAGATTTCATCCATCTTGCAACGTAGCTGCACTGTGAGATCTGTCTTACCTCTTGTTCTGTCTCTTTCTTTTACTTCTTCTTCCGATAATGTCACCTTGTGATTCTTTGCTGAATCAGCAACTATGAGCATTCAAAACAACCAGTGTGTTTTTATCTGTATGCTCAGTTGGCAGGGCATCCATCTCCCATGCGGGAAATCCCACAGTGGACGAATGTTAAAACCTTCCAATTGGGTCCTTAACACTACTCCTTCCCTCCATGTAAGTTGCCTTGGAGAAAAGCGTCTGCTACATGACTGTAGAATAGTAAATTGAAACTCAGCTTCCTGGAGGAAAAAAAGTGGTAAAGGGGTTCCTTAGCCTCAATAACAAAGACCAAATAAATTTTAAGGTCAGAAATTGACGTAGGGCGTCTTTAACACTGAACTGAAACACTCATGTTAGCAGGTGGTGGTAGGATTTTCAGTCATTATGCTTGAGTTCAGCGGGCAGAGAGTTCCATTAAACAGGAGCTTCATTGAAAAAATTCCTTCTCTTTTTGTCATAAACTGGGATTCGGGAGTTACCAGTCAGACTATGTGCATATCTCAGCAGTCAGGTGGAATATTCCAGGCAGAGGGATGTTAAAGGCTTGAAAGGAGCTGTAAAGTTTTCTCATCAAAATCCAACAGGACGCCAGCGCAGGGCGATGAGACCTGGAGTGTTCATGACGTCTTTTCCAGTAATGAGTCCAGCTGCAAGGTTTTGAATCACCCAATGACGGAGGAACTGTAATACCTAAAAACAGCGAGTTACAGTCCGACAAAACCTGCCGAACTTTCTGTAAATAAGCAGTGGAAAAGAATGAAATTATTCTAGAGACTGCCTTCGAAACCAAGGCAGAACAACATGTTTGACCTGAACATCAAAGACAAAGGAAAAAAGGACATTTTAAGCCGTCCAGAATTTAACGTAAGAAAAATGAGAGATGAGCATGAAAAGCTGAGTGTAATCAGATTAGAAATGCTAATTTACACCAGAATGATCTGCTGAGAGGCAGCATGTTGACCAAGAACTGAACCCTGGTCCGCCACCGCTGAGCCAAACCTCTGAGGAGGTTAAGTCATTCAGACTGAAAAGGTTGTTCTGAGCCTAAAAACAGAATCCAGCCCAGGAGGATGTGAGTTGCGTCTGAATAACCCGACGTGTGCTGTGTTTCCTTTCAGGTGTCATTCCAGCGTGATGCGTGGTGATGGAGGAGGCGGAGCACAGCCGCTACGTCGCGCAGCTGAAAGCTGAGTTCGACAGCTGCGACACGACGGCCACCGGCTTCCTGGACAGAGACGAGCTGACGGAGCTCTGCAGGAAGCTGCAGCTGGACGCACATCTGCCGCTGCTGCTCGACACGCTGCTGGGAGAGCGCACATACGGCAGGGTAACGCACACCAACACACACACTGCTGGGAGAACACACACTCCTCAGGTGAGTGATGGTGTGCTTTTGTGTGTTTCATGTGTTTAACTGTGTGTGTTCAGGTGAACTTTGAGGAGTTTAAGGAGGGCTTTGTAGCTGTTCTGTCTCGTTCTCTGGACTTCAGCACCTCAGAGGACGACAGCAGCTACCTGGAGCCAGGTGAGGTGTTAGGGTCATGTGATCGACAAGTCCAGGTTTTCAGCCTGTTACACACTTACTGGGAAGCAAAAACATTATTATTGTTCTCGAGTCCATGAGAACAAAATGACCTCGTTCTTGCAGCTTGTCTTTGACACACCAGCCGAGCAGAACTGTCGTGTGATTGGTCGGACATTTGAAGTGGGTGTGGTTAACACAGAAAGGCGTGAAGTGAAAAGTTGAACAAATAGTTTTAATAAACAGCTGATCGATGTGGTGAGAAACACGGCGTGCACGGTGCTGCCACAGACGAAGTTCTCCTGAAGTACGAGTTAAAGAACGATTGTTCTGTCAGGTGTTCGGACGGCAGAAAGAAGGTTCCTGCTGTTTGCTTGTTAGTATTTACGTTTCTCTGGTTTAAAATTACATTTCCTTCACTTCACTTACAAACGTCAGCTCCTGGTTCTTTGTTTTTTTTTTTTGTACATTTCCTGTTTTCCATCATGTTAATTTCAGTCTCCTGTCCAGATTCTCTGTCCTCGTCCTCCGTCCTCCTGTATGTTTCCCTTTTGCAACCTTCCTATTTAGTTTTTAATTTCTCCAGATGTTAGCCAGCAGCCTGGGAACAGCCAGCGTTGTTTCTACACTTCAAGATGAAGGAGCTTGATAATCTCTTCCGTTGTTTCACCATGTTTCCTGTCAAAATAGCTCATTTTTTCTTCTATGTAATAAAAAAGATCATTAATATAAAGTTTTATCAAATATGTTGCAGAATCTAAATGTTCAGCTGGTAAATATTCCTCTTCCTCCTCTTCCTCCCTGCAGCTGTTCCAGAGGAGGTGAAGCCAAAGTTCGTGAAGGGAACGAAGCGTTATGGCCGCCGCTCTCGTCCTGACAGTAAGCTGGATGCTGTGCTGACCTGCGACTCGGAGGACTCCCCACCGTCCAGAACCGAACCCGCGGACTTGTCGCCACCGGGGGTCCGCAGGGCCAAACTGAGACGGGCCACGTCTCTGGAGAGTGTGGAGGTGAGACAGACGTCGGCTTCCTCTGGAGGAGGTTTGAGTCGGTAACGTGACGATACACCTCGTCTCTGCTGCTGCTGCTTTAAGTTGTGTGGAAAGTTAAAATGGATGTTCACATTTCCCGGGTGCAGTGAACAGAGCATCATCTGAGGTTGAAGTTGGGTGGAGATGCAGATGAACTCTGACAATGTAAACAAATCACTGAGTTTTCAGAGCCAGGAACTAAAACAGAGTTTTAGTTTTTGATCTGGTAGTGATGTCACAGTAAAATATTTCCTCCCAGGACTTTTCTGTAATAAGTCTGAAATTGAAGCTGCAGAAATGTTGTGATGCGGTGACCTCTTCTTCCACGCTGTCAGACTCCACCTCTGTGTCTGTGTGGGCTGGGTGAGGTCCGTTCGGATCAAATATCCACACATGCTGTGATTGTTCTGCGGCTCCTGCAGCTGAGGCCTGAATACCTGCGGGGGGAGGAGGTTTGGTGGTTTTGGGGGCGGTGGAGGTTTTTCAGGAAGTGGGATTGTGAGGAATGTGGCTGCTGGCAGACTGTGCTCTGGTTTGGCAGCCGGATGAAGATGCTTCTCTCTGTTTCTGCCGGCCAGTTTTCACTCGAGTTTCTGAAGCTTCTCGGCTGCTTTTTGTTCAGATGTTCAGTTTCGTGTTTCAGCTGCGAACAGCTGGATTTACAGTCTGACAACAGAATAACAAATAAACTGCACCTCCTCTTCATCTCCGTGACCCAGTGAAGCATCTTTAGTTGGAATTTAATCTTGGTTGCTTTTGGCTGATGGACAGATTTTATCATCATTCCAGTGATGATCCTGAGCCTCTGAGCTTTTTACCTCCTCGCTCTGGTTAATCAGAGCTAATCAAAACTTACTGCTCACTGTCTCTGGCTGTGTCTCATCTTTCAGCAGATGAATATTTCTCTGATTTGAGAGCGCTGGTCTTTGTTTTCACGCTCGCATATTTGACAGCTGCTCTTCCTCAGAACTTTGGTCATGGTCCGCGTCCGAAACCAGGGCAATCTACACTTTGGTTCAGGTTCCACATTCAGCACAGTTGATCTCCAGTGGGTCGGAGCAGTAAAATAACCTGTAAATAAAGCTTTTATAACCTCTATTTTACCCTGTGGTCATAATCTCATAAGATTTTAGTCTTTCCACTAAAACTAAGTTCTTTGTTTTAGTGGAAAAAAACAGGTACAATATTAAGATACTTAAACTAACTAAAGAACTAACTATTTAGAAAAAGTTATGAACTACCTGAAACTTCTGGAGAAAAATAAGTCTCGTTTCAACAGTATTTTGCCTTGGTTACACATTTAGATGATTTTAATTTATTCACATATTTTTATTTAATTTATTTGATATTTTTATTATGTGTATATATAATGTCTAACAAATATGACATATATAATTAAATTTTAATTAAATTTATTAAATAAATGTAACATTTCTTATTCAAAATTTATTTATGAAATTGATCAATTTAATAAATTTTTTAAGGTATTTTATTTACTTAATTTATATTTTGTATTTGATCATTTACATTTCCACTGCATATTTTTTACTTTTTTTTATATTTTTTAATGTATTTATTTTTGTTTTATGTCCCCCTGTAGACTCTAACTAGGCCTGTCGTGATAATCAATAAGTCGATTAATTACACGGTAAGAAAAAATGAGCGTGATGAGTTTGCTGCAACGACGCAGAGTATATTGTTTTTTTCTAGTTTCTTTAGTGTAATGGTAGTAACTAAGTTTTACCGGTTTTCCCTGTCTGAGCCCATGTTTAATATTTATTTAAGGGTAATGTTGTTTGCAGAACAGAGACTTTATTTTCTATCATACGTATTGTTTTTGGTTGTGTTTGGTTTTTATTCGTTGTTAATGACACAGAGTCTGTTCTATTTATTGTTTTGTTTTATCTTAAATTTCTTCCAGTTTCAGTGTAAAAAGTTCTTTAGAAATGGAAGTTTATTGATCTGAAAAAGAGTGTACTTATATTATTATGACAGTCATTATATTAGTTAAAAATGGTCCCAAAATGATCAAAATAATCACTTTGCGACATGTTATCGCTTATCGCTAAAGAGAGAGAAAAAAACTCCCCACAATGCAACACACATGGCTTTCTGTCCATTTCATGAAATGCAATTAAATGAAAGATGCTAATATTTATATTAAAATAATGTTTTACTATCATTAGGCAGAATAATCTGAGTGGACAGTGATATGTGGCAGGAAGTTAGTTTATGAAGTCAGTTTGGTCATCAAAACAGTTTTTAACATTCATAAATGTAGCTGTTAATAAAAATTATGGGGGGCTTTTTTGGGTGTCAACAGAAATGATCCCCAGGAGAAATATGGAGGAGGTGACGCCCACTACTCAGGTTTCTTTAACTGAAACCTTCTTTTTCTTAAATATTTTTGTTGCATATAATGTTTGACTTTTTAATATTAAAGTTTTTATTTATTTTAGAAACAACTAAATTGCAGGGATGTGATTTTAATGAAATAAGAAATAATAGTATAAACATTATATAAATAAAATAAAATAATAATATAAATAATAAATAAAACATAGTAGGTTTTAACATTGTTTTATTACATGTCGTGAGCAGTGTGAGTGCAGAATTTATCTCGTATGGAAGTCCTGTGTCGACCCGTCGGACCTTTGAGATGAGACGTAAATATGTTGTCGCTCTGGAGGAAGAGCGGTCAGCTATCCACCAGAGGGTCGGGGGTTTGAGTCTACCTAAGTACAAGTCCATTTGCTGGTTCTTCAGTACTTGTTGCCATGGTAACTATGACGGAACAGACGAGCCAGACGTATCGAAATGAGCGAGACCTCCTTCCTTCATGGAGCATCCCTCTGATCTGGTGTCAGTTTAACACCTTAAACATGAAACTGTTACATCACTACCGAGTTATTTGTAGAAACATCGTCTGGGAAACGAGAAAGTGAGTGACATGTCCGCGTCTGATGGACACAAATGTTATTCAGAATTTACCAATCTCATGATGTTTCCTTCACAACTGAACCGTGTAAAACATTCATGGTGAATTCAGTAACCAGTAAGAATCCAGTCAGAAGTCAGTTTGCCCACAACATCCACTGCTAGCATCTCTGGTGAAACAACCAATGCTACGTTTGCTAGGTTGCTGCAGAAATGGAGGAGACTCGAGTAAAGGCGTTTACATCTAAGCTGAGCAGTGTTTGGATTTTACTGCAACGTGCCGAGTGCTCCGGGGATCCGACAGGTGACCTGTAGAAAAGTTGTTTTGTTCATAAATTATGCGACTCTGAATGAGCACCCACCAACCAAAAGTGGGTTTAAACTCAAAGTGGCAGGTATAAATGAAAACTTATGATTGAGTTCGTTTGTTGGAAAAAACTTGGAGAAATGTTGTTGATTAAAAATGTCAATAAAAACAATGAAATGCGTTCAGGTGCTCTTATAATAATTATCTAAAAAATGTGTCCAGGGAAAATTCTGATTGGCTGAAACAGTAATCTTTAATAGAATTTATTTTATTAATTGATTCTTTTCGGACTAATTAACCCTGATAGGATGGAATATTCTTGCTAAAACACTGGACAGTTATTTCAGTTTAAAACTTGTCATGTTTATAAAAAAAAAATAAATAAAAAAGCTTCAAACTGTGACGCGCCGCCATTTCTGTCTGCACCCATTCAAAGAAAAAAGAAAAAAACGACCCTTGAAGTCACGACTGTACAAACTGAGCTACTAGAAAAAGAGTTTGTTGTCTCAGATAATCTGAGATTTTAAAGTCTCATATCTCAACCTGCAGGTGGTAATTAGAGTAAATAAAAACCTGCTTCTGTCTGTGATCAGCTAAACAAAGATCCTGGACATGTCTGAGTTGTGTCATCTTCAAGCAGGGATGGTCTACAACACATATAAATAATAAATAAAATATAATAAAGCCATCAAATATGGTAGAAAACAACCCGAGGTTGATCTGTTAGTCTGAGGCTCTGACTGTGGGTATGAAAACCCTTTTCTCCACTGGTCTCATGTATTACTTTAGACCACGGGTAATTCTGTGAAACTGAACGTTCCCAATCCCTTGATCAGCTTTAAAAACCATCCATTTATTTTGCAGCCTGTTGATCAGCACCATCAGTACGAGGCAGAGATATTGTCAGACCTCAAACAATAAAACACACACAGTGATGATCACCGCTGCTTTATTTCAGCCATCCTAGCTGTGAACCTGTAACACCCTGAGAAGTTTCAGAGCTCCAGATTATAATCCCATTGTTCCTCATGATGAGGTGGCCTTCGTTAGTTAGAGCAGGCGTACCCTCTTATTGGGGTTGGCCGCACGGATCGCCACACCGCTGTGTTGTTCTCGGTGTTCATCACCAGGTTGGTGTCCTCCTGCATGATGATTCTGAACGTGTTTGAACTGCCTGTACGTGTCTGTCAGACAGGAGTCCAGGTGTAGCTGACGAAGTCTCCGTCGTCCTGGAAAGGCCACCATACATCGTTAAACCTCTCTGGTTCTCTACACTGGATTGTGTTTAAACCCAGTCCAGTTCTTCACCTGTTCACAGGAACTTCTTTAGGAAAAACAACATTCAAAATGTTGTCTTTGTACCATTTCATTTAAATTTAAATTCTAAATTTTAGACTTTAGGTCAACCCTCTAAGTACTAAAGTCTCTGCCGGCTCTGTCTGGGGGTTGTTGCTGCGGTGACTGCCCTTGTCTGGGTAGCTGGGGTCCTACACTGCAGCCTTATGGCTGTGGTGTGGGCCCTGGTCTGCCCTGATCGGCAGCCGCTGTAGGACATGGTTGTATTGTTTCCTCACAGCAGCATCAAGCCNGTGTATTGTTTCCTCACAGCAGCATCACGCCAGATGTTTCTCACTTTTAGTGTTTTATACTACTTTTAGTACAGAGACAGAAGTCAGGTGTGCAGAATGGGGGTGGGGGTGTATCTGCTTTGTGTGTGTATATATATTCATGTTTGTGTGTGCAACTTTATGAAAGACTGACTTTTTTTTATTTATTCTCTTTTGATGTGTGCAAAGGCTCGTTTTGTTTTTAATGTGTATAAATTGATTTTTCATGTAAAGCACTTTGTGTTGCCCCAGCATGAAAAGTGCTTTATAAATAAAGTTAGATTTGATTTGATAAAGTCAGAAACTTGCGTCATGTCTCCTGAAAGAGAGCTTAAACCTGTATCCTCTCTCCACCGCTACGTGGCAGACATGTGAATCACAGGTTGCCAACCTGTGATGCCACAACATGAGTAATTTTACCGCCATCATGAACTCTGCTTCATATTCAACATTTTTCTTATTTTCACCATGCCTTAAACCTTCAAAAACTCTGTCATGATGATCAAATCTGATCCATATCTTTTCCCCCTGACCTGAAAGATGGCTTTGTATTTGCTGACCAGGTACTCCCTCTCGTACAGTTCCTAGTTAACGTTGATGGAGTTGTTAGTCTTGATTCTGAAAAGAGTTTAAAAGAAGAGAGCGGATAGAAATGATTCCAGTCATTTGTCTGGATGTGTTCAGGTGATATTTCTCTAATCAGACAAATATCAGGAGTGCAGCTTACAGGGTTCTTCTGGTTTTTCTTAACAGTTGTTTAAAACCGAGACGTTTTATACTGTTTAATAAAATGCAGAAACTTTGTGCTGCTCATCTTAAAAACGGACAAAAATGATGACTCGATCAGGAATGCAGCATCTTATCTTCAAGGACACCAAGTAACTAGGTTACTATGTTACACCTCGGAGATGAGATTATTCTTTACAACAAGGTTGTTTTGGCTGTGCTGACGGTTCAAATCATGAAACTGATGGAGGTTATTTTAAAAAAAAATCCAAGGATTTCATGAAAAGACTGGAGAAAATGAGAAAATGTGAACTTTTGGTTGGAATCAAATCTTGCGTGTTTGCAGTACTCATGTGTTGATGGTTGGGGTCTTTCTCTGTTAACTTCTGCTTAAGATCATCATATCCAAAATGTTCCCAGATCACTGCTTTCCTTTTTTTTCTGTTTGACCCCTCACTGCTGAGCAGTCTTCTTCCGTCTGTCACAGTAATATTTAACACAACGTACTAAATCAAAGATCAGCCATCAGGAGCATCCCTGTGGAGCTTTTTTCAGATGATTTAACATCTGGTTTATAAGTATCTGTTCAGGAAGGGGACTGAGCTCTACGTCCTTATGTACTTTTTGAATACATTAATGTACAGTATTACCAGTTTGGAATCATTTTGTACAGGCATTATGACGCCTTTATGTTTTCTGACATCCGTGTCAGCTGCTGAACTCGCCCCAGTTTAGCTGCTGCTTAATAAAACTGTCTTCATATTTGCAGTTCTTCCATGAATGAGCAGCTTGAAACTGATATATGCTGAATTTTAAAAACAGGTTTCCTAAAGGATATGAAAAGGTAGTTCTCAGGTAGCAGCAGAGTCACCCAACAAGCCTCGCTTCCTTTCATACTGACTGTATGAGACTCACACGTCTACAGGAAAAGAACCTCCACAGTTTAGAGAAAAACACGAGTTTACTCTCCGTCAGTCTCCTCCCTGTTTTCATGTTCTTATCAGTTGTTTTATTCAAATATTCTTTGTGAGGCAGATTTACACAGCACATGTTTTACTGGGTTCAGCCTTCCTACAGGCTCATTTTAACTGAAGAAATGAGGCCAGATCTCTGCTTTTAAAAGACTTCCTCTAATATATCAGATCTCAGTAATGTTTGATACCGAATCAAAGATCAGTCATCGGGAACATCTCTGGTTGTTTTAGTCTATAACGCATCATTCGCTGTGGGACTGTGGAACTTCTTTTAGATGATTTAACACCATCATTGTCGGGTTTAAAAGCTGGAGTATCTGTTCAGTGCGGTGAATGAGCTCTACATCAGGGATCTCCAGCTCCGGTCCTCATGAGCTACTGTCCTGCAGGTTTTGGGTTCTACCCTGATGCAACACACCTGACTCAAATCACTGGGTCATTAACAGGCTTGTGCAGAGGTGTGTTGTAGTAGGAGACATCTACAACCTGCAGGACAGTAGCGCACGAGGACCGGAGTTAGAGACCCCTGCTCTACATGTTACTGTTGTGTTAACTGTGGTGAGACTTTGAGACTTGAAGCTTAAATACTTATTGAGTGTATGAATGTATAAAATAATCACTGTGGTGTGTTAGTTTAAATGTTTTCTCCTGCAGGTGTAGATTGTAGGCAGCAGGTGGAGGTCATCCCTGTCTTGAGGAGCAGCTGGAGTAGGACTGTCACATTTAACAGATTATTAGAGATAATGGTGATGATGGTTACAAAATCATCTTCATTCCTTGTTTTGAAAACTGCTGGATGAAACTGCCCAAATCATCCTGTTTTCAATCAGCTGACTGACACCTGTTGTTAGAAAACCTAGAACACACATCTGTGTATTCAGTGTAGATTTTTATTGGCTGCTAAATTTATAAATGTTGGCTAAATTATACAGTCATTACTACACGTGTAGTACAGAGCATAAAAAGAAAGCCACCGTTAAAAGATCATTGTCATCTATATGATAAATGATGTTAACTATGACAAACTGCTGTGATGCAGAATCTTTTCTTTCACTGCATCAACGCAGGTCAGTTCTCATCCAAATAGATCAAAGAATCCGGAGGTTTCCACATTTCTGTTTAACCCTGGATGGAACTCTGTGTTTAGGATGGACAGAGTGTAAAATTTGGGTTTTATTTCTGTACCGTGTCTCTAGTACGTGTACACCAGGTCATGGTAATCCTAAATATCTGAACAGATCTGGACTCGGAGAAGTCTAGTTTTCTTCTGTCGGAACATTTCAGACGAGTCAACCGGTTTAAAGCCGAGCCCGGACCTGAGATTCAGCTTCTGGAACAGGCCTAACCTGCCACCTTCAATCTGAACACTGAGAGCGTTTACAGGACCTGCAAATCAGATAACTGGAATAATCTGATCTGAACCCTGGTCCTCCAGTTTCCTGTCCATTATTCATTATCGGTTTACTTCAGAGTACCTCGTAGTGATGTAATACTCTAGTACTCAGTACTTTTAACAACATCTGGTCTTTGTTGAACATGGCGCCTGCAGCGTTAGCGTTATAGCGTTAGCTGCTAATGTGAGCTAACAAGCTGTGAAGTAGGTGAGTGTCTTACTTTGTTTATAGTCAACTTCCTGCACGCCATCATCACGCTCACGTTGTGCCGGCGCTTTCGTCTTCGTAATGGAAGACGTTGAAAAGATGGAGGCAACAGTTTTTTGCACATGTGCAGATGTGTAAAAAAACAAAAACAAAGACAGAGTACTGGGTAGAGCTCATCAGATAACTGCAGCTATCTGATAAAACATCAGGTTATGCCGTCTGCATGATCACTGCATGATCAGATTTTTGGTGTGCATGTAAACAGCTCAGTTTTTATCAGACTGAGCTGAACCCTTCATACCAGACTGGATCCCTGACAGTCTCAGACCCAAACAAAGAGACGGGCTTGTGTTCTTTTGGACTTTTGATCATTTTATGCCTGTAATGCATGCATTATTATATTTCTTGATTTTTATTAGTTAACATATTATCGGCTTAGTTTTGAAATAATTCAAACAAATCAGTTTCTGTTCCTCAGAACCGGTCTTTAAACGTGTTTCTGTAAAGATGAATATTTAACATTAAGTTCTGTAGAAGTTCCCCCTCCAGAACTCACAATGAAGATGGTTTGATCTCCGATCCACTGTGTTTCCACCATCAGTTAGGATGGAGTTGGTGGATCTGGTCCTGGATCAGCTCTCTGCTGTTACATCAGACCGAGTGTGTTTATGTAACTCAGCTCCACAGATTAAACACAGAGTCTCTTTCCCAGTTGTGATGCTGAATTGATGATAAATACTTCATGTTTGCAGCATTTAGGTGCTTACGTAAGGAGCTCAGAGACCCGTGGTGGTGAATCCAGAATGAAGACAGAGACGCTAACATGCTGCAGTGGTTGTTGATGAGACCGGCCTTAGAACACATCCAGAACCAGCAGGTTGAAGCTGGTTAAAGTCATGTGACTGCATTTACACAAAGACAGCAGCTGCACCAATCAAATGATGCATTGATCATTCTGGTGGTGATTTATACACATAAAACCACATATTCCTGCTCTGATACCATATAGTAGCTTGTTCCAGCGTCATAGAACCACAAAGGAGAACAGTCTGGACTGAGACCAACAGAACCAGATTCTGTTCCGGAGAGGACCACAGTGGTCCAGAAGCAGCAGAACCTGCATGAGTTTAAACAGCTGCAGACACAGAGTATGATTGAAGCAGGTAGAGGAGGTCAGTGAGGAGCGGAGGGTCATTTAACCGTTTTATTGGATGGAACAGCAGACGTGCCGGGTTCTGCGCCATCATTAGGGCTTTCCCTGTCCATGCTAGAAGACCTGGTGGAGGAGGGCGGTAGTAGTTGATACCCAAGATGGAATCAGAGATGTCAGGATTAGAGATTTTCTAATCAGGACTATTAAAATGTTTTTTTCTTTTCAACCTTACGCTCCTTCACACTGTAAGATCAGCTGATCGGCTGCTCCTGACGGTGCCGAGAACCAAGCGTGAGCTCCGAGGAGATCAGGCCTTTTCTAGTGCTGGTCCCAGATGGTGGAACGACCTGGCTCTGCATGTCAGACAGGCCTCCTCCTCACCTCCTCCTCTGCATGTCAGACAGGCCTC
>CM047990.1:30535376-30555746 GCA_026261665.1 Melanotaenia duboulayi | reverse complement strand
TTATTATTATTATTATTATTATTAGAAAGAGGTTTTGACCCATTCGAAGCAGTGGATCTGGCTCTGATCCGACTGGTCTGACTGGTTTTGGTGGGACTGAGAAGCTGGTTGGACCAGAAGCAGATGAGACTGAAAAGCCTGAAGGTGTGAGTGTTTATCTGCGGTCTGTATTAACTTCCTCTGAGGCGTCAGGTCAGACCCTTCAGCTGTTTAGTTTGTTTATTTGTGAGGATAAAGTTTGATTTAGTTTGTTTGTTGTTAAGTAGAGACTTTTTTAAATCCTGCGTTTCTCTGTGAGGAGGTGGAACGTCTGGAAGCTGCCGTCTGGATGTTCTGGGGGAGTTCTGGATTAAAAAATCCAGAAGTCCGAACAGCTTGAGGTTTTTGTTGTAGACAGTCTGAACGTGTGACCTCAGACGTCAGCTGTCGCCTTCTATAGACCTGAACTTCAACCCTATCAGCAGGTTAAACCTCTTACTGTTTGTGTATCTAAAACATGATGATGACGATGAAGGCTGCTGATCAGCATGGATTTCTCAGATTTAATAAACCAAAGACTAAACCAATGAGNGCATGGATTTCTCAGATTTAATAAACCAATGATTCAATCAGCAGGTGGATTATTGATAAAGGGATGATTACTGGCAGGAAACATGTGATCAGGTAATCTGCAGCCTCCTGCTGTGAGTCCTGCCAGCTTTACTCTTCCTCTTTTTCTTCCTCCTCTTCCTCAGTCTAATCCTCATTACAGTCCTGGTGCAGTTTTACAGAAGGTGAAGCTGACCACAGATCAGATCAGGGTGGAGGACGCTGCAGTGCATCGTGGGTTGTCACTGAGAGAAACGTGAAGCTGATCAGAGATATGCTGTCATTACAGCAGAGTTCCAGTTCTACAATGAAGCAGAACCGGCACACAGCAACAGAACCGACATCAGTACGCCGGTCACATTTACATAAACACACACACATCGTCCCAGATCTCGTGTGTGTGTGTGTGTGTGTGTGTGTATATATACATTGTAAATACAGTATACGGTGGCTGTCAGTGGCCAAACTTCTTCTAGACATGAACATGCGTAAGCTGGAGCCTATCCCAGCGTTGACAGGTGAGAGGCAGGTACACCTGGACAGGTCACCAGTCCATCGCAGGGCCAACACATAGGGAACAAACAACCATCCACACTCACACACACTCCTAGGGAGAATTTAGAGTCATCAATTAACCTAACATCATGTCTTTGGACGGTGGGAGGAAACCGGACTACCCGGGGAGAACATGCAAACTCCACACAGAAAGGCCACCGCCCTCAAGGTTCGAACCTCCAGGTTCAAACCTCCCTCACCCGAGATTCGAACCAGCAACCTTCTTGCTGTGAGGCTGCGGATTCAAACAAAGAAAAAAGAACATTTAATTTATGAACAGCAAAGATAGTCTTTTATTTCCAACCAATAGCCACGGTTTAAAAACACCTGACGACTGTCTGAGACTGAGATCGGTTAAAGATCTAAGCAGCGATATCATGAGATATGTTGAGCACCATGGATCACGTTTCACTCCAGACAACTCAGACACTCAGCACAGATGCTTTTATAATGATCTGGCTACTCGACAGACTTCTACGTCTCAGTCGGAGGAACGGTGGTGGAACGCTCAGTAACTAACCTGCATGCGTACTTTAGATAAGCTCATCTTTGAGAACGGCAGCTAAAGCTCAACCACTCTGATCCTGCTCATAGCGCTGAGTCTGGAGTCAGGCATCCAGATGTGGCGGTGCAGGTTAGAGACGGTGCCGTTAATGCTGCATGTTAATAGAGTCCCCACAGCTCGTGTAAACCAGACCTGTGTGTGTGTGTGCGTTGAGCCGTTGGAGTGTGTCGACCTCGTTAACGAGATCTAAAATTACCAAGTGAAGCAGCGACATAATAAGAGCAGCTTGTTCTTGCTGCTTGTTCAGCATCACTTTCATCTGGCAGGAAGTGATGTCACTGCCGCTGTGTCTGCACTCCTCAAGTTCAGTTCCAGAGTCACTTCTTCAAAACCAACTTTAGAAAGCAGAAGTCTTGATTCTCAGTCAGCGATCTGGACCTCGGTCAGGCCATGTGAGCCGGATTGAGAATCTGACCTAGAATGCTGCGTTCACAGTCACAATCAAACTTTCAGGACAAAGATGAACTGAGCTGGCACCACCGGTTCTGTTTGTTCCATGTAGACCGGAGCTGGATGGAAACACAGAGCAGGAGTTCTGCTGAAACCTGCCTCACGTCCGTTTGTGTTCATGTAAACAGCAGCTTCTCTGTGTTTGTTTTGGCATCATATTCTCTGGATCACGGCTGGAAAATCTTTATTTCCTGAAAAACAAACCTGACAGCAGTTCTGATCCATCCTCACATGCTGCGAAGCCTCTGAGGTTCAGCACGGCTGCAAGATGAAGGTCAGTTTACTGGAACCGGACATACACATGAATCCCGACAGGGAACGTTGATTCCCGACAGGGAATTTTAGTCCCTACTGTTGACCTGTAGGGCTTTCTCACACCTACAGGGAACGTTATTTCTGACAGGGAACATAGAACATTGATCCCGACAGAAAACATGGATCCCAACAGGAATGTCTAACCTGACATGGAACTTAGACCCTGACAGGGAACGTTTATCCTGACAGGGAATGTAGACCTCAACAGGGAACGTGGATCCCAACAGGAATGTCTAACCTAACAAGGAATGTAGAAAGTTGACCCCAACCCTCAGGAAGTCTTGAGAACTAGTCCTGAAGACTGTGTTGAGGATTGGTGGGAACTAGTTTAGATATTTGTAGTTAATTGTGTCCAAGCACAGTTATTAATACTCAATAAAATTATTGATGAAAAACAATCATTCTGGAACAGTCATTCTGGAACAGTCATTCTGGATCAGTCATTCTGGAACAGTCATTCTGGAACAGTCATTCTGGAAAAGTCATTCTGGAACAATCATTCTGGAACAGTCATTCTGGATCAGTCATTCTGGAACAGTCATTCTGGAACAGTCATTCTGGAACAATCATTCTGGAACAGTCAATCTGGAACAGTCATTCTAGAACAGTCATTCTGGATCAGTCATTCTGGAACAGTCATTCTGGATCAGTCATTCTGTCATTCTGGAACAGTCATTCTGGAACAGTGATTCTGGACCAGTCATTCTAGAACAATCATTCTGAAACAGTCATTCTGGAACAGTCATTCTGGAACAGTCATTCTGGACCAGTCATTCTAGAACAATCATTCTGGAACAATCATTCTGGATCAGTCATTCTGGATCAGTCATTCTGGAACACCACTGGAGGAAACTGGGAACTAATGACTAAATGCTGGTTTCGGTCTCAAAGGTCTGTTGGTCTGTACGTGAATGTGGGAACAGGTTATTGTTACAAATCAGACATTATGAAATTGATTAGGATCAGGTAAGAAAATTCGTACTGCGATCAGGTTACTAAATGAGAAATGGGTCACAGCTTGTCCCCATGTCCACATCATTTTAGTATTTATTACCTATTATCATTTTAAAGCGTGAATTGTTTGTTCTATTTCAATGGTACTTTTGGCCTTTTTTAAATAGCTGATTAGAAGCTCTTTTTAAATGCTGCACTGTTTTCAAATTGTCTTTAGACTCGTTTTTTTGTGTTCATTTAAAAATTAAATGACAAAGAATCTTGAGCTCCGTCTTTCACAACCAGCCAAAGAAATGATGGGAGGATTGTCTCAGTGAATCAGAAATGTTAATATTCAAATTAACTTTGGTTCTGACTCATATTTTGGATTAATAATTATGTTTGAGGAGGTTTCAGTAAATCTTTGTGTCCAGTATTTCATATGGCCCTTTTAATAAAAACTTTCTTCTTCCTCACGTCCCTTTAAACAGAAAAAGGTGAAACTTGTTCCAGTAAAAGGTTCAGACGTGGAACGTTTCAGACTTTGATCTGATTGGTGATGAAACTCCGTCTTCCTGTTCATGTTTCTGCACGGAGATGATTTAACCTGGAAACTGCTGCTGAGGTCCTCGGGGATCTCAGCGCCGCTGACTCTGCATTATTCAGACCCGCAGACCTGCTGGATCATGTGACAGCCGGGTCACAACCATCAGCCGACACAGTGAGCGGGCTCAGATGGCTCTTTAATATTTAACCTGCTGATCTAAGTGGTCTCAGCTGCAGCGGATGTGAAGAAACAAACCAAACTTCATTCAGATTTCAGTGAATTTAACTTTTTCCTGTCAGCCGTCATTTGTGACACTTCACTGTCGGCTGGTTTTTCTGAGCGTCCATCCTGCTGATGGAGCTGTGACAGAGATGGTTTCTGTGTGAAGAGGCATCACTCCTTATCAGGCTGAAAGTGAAACTCATTAAATTATTTGTGACGTTTAACAGCTTGTAGATTAAATTTCCTGAAGCTGCAGCAGCCGACTGGAGCAGCGAGAGCATCATGTGTGAAGGTTTCCTGATGTTTACTAATGATGTGGTGTCTGGTGTCTCCTCAGGTTGGGCTTGATGGGGAAGCTGAAGAGGATCATGTTGGTGCTGCTGGTTGTCTACGTCTCCATCCCCTTCATCATCAAAATCTTCCCCTCCATCCAGGCCAAACTCGTCTTCCTCAACTTCGGTGAGTGTTTAACCCCTGGACGACTGCTGGTGGTTCATTTCCATGCAGAATCTTCTTCAGACTCACAGATGGAGTTTTATTCATCTGATGTGTTCTGTACCAGGCTTTAAACTGAAGTTGGTCTTTTTTACATGGGAGTCTGTGGGGATTTGCTCTGTTTTGGAGCCCCTAGTGGACGAGGGGGGAACTGCAATTTTTTGCACTTCCACATAGGCTTCACATTTTACTGTCGGAGGTTGCCACTTGAGTCGGACGCACTGTGCATGCACTGGGCCAGGCCCCCTTCCGACTCTGGCCTCCCTGCGGCCAATCAGTGCGAACCTAAAGAACATGAGTCAAACTCTTGTATGAACTCTCACAACAATGGATGAAGTCACATGTTGTCCCACATGCGTTTTCTGAGCTAGTTTTTATTAGCTTAGAATCCTAGAAAAAGGTTCACGCTGTTATGCCTCCATCCAGGTGTGGGTCTGGTCCCTGCTGCACCGTCTGCTGCTGGTCTACGATGCAGCCGCCCAGGTGCTCACCGGTGGAAGTCAGACCACATCGCACCTGTTGTGGCATCTTTGCTCTGGCTTGCTGTTTGTTTTATAGTAGATTTTATCATTTTTTAACGTCATTTAACTAAACGTGCTCCTTTTAGAGAAGTCTGTAGACCCGTTGCCCCCTGTTGTCCCGGAGGTCCAGGCTGACGCTGTGGTGGAAGTCGGATCAATAACATCGGACTCTTTAGTTTTTACAAATACACAGTAGAAACCAGTTCTAGAGGAATGTTGCATGTTTGTATCTTTACCATCTCATGGTAGAATAGATTCCAGAAGCTGGAATTTTAAAGATTAAATCACAACATTGGTCTTTTTTATGGTTCGTCCTGGTTTTAGACTGTTTCAGGCTTGGCTTTGTTTGGGGAAATTTCCATCATGCTTTTGTGAATATTATAAAAACCAAGCGATGAATCAAAACTTCAGCATGATTCCTGGCTGAGCTGCAGGTTTGGATGTTTGTTCTGTGTATTTTCTCAGAGGAGGACATGAAGGAATTGAGTATCACTGAAGTATTTTAAAAGAAAAATATTGTCAGCACAGAACAATGAGAACCTCTCCAAGCTTCAGCAGTTCAGTTCAGCTGTATTTGTATAACCCGGCTTGGGGAGGGCGGCCACCTGCCTCGACCGGTTGGGGTGGAGAGGGCGGCAAAGGGAGACCAACAGGTAGTGGCAGTTTTAGGAATTTTCATGGTGGTGGCCAAGGAATGTGCAGAGGTGGCCACAATGTATAAGTAATGTACAATTTTCTTTTTTAAGAATTAATAGCCAACTATTAAAAAATCCCTGCAAGGCTGTGAATTTCTTTTTGATAAAGTAACAATGAGAAGAAAATGACTGATGTCTGTACATCATCCAAAGACCTGATGAGGTGACCTTTTACCAAAAGATGTGATAAAATAAGTTTACTAGAAAGGATTCATTAGAATGACAAACTGCGATGTTTATTCTTAATGACGTGAATATTCTTTATGAATTTAAAAATCATCCTTGGAGGAAAACTGAAGTGTACGGTACTCTATTGAAGCCGCTGCTATGTATGCTACCTTAAATTAAATGTGTTGGCTGGGCAGGACTCTCTACTTTGGGTGGGGGATGTCTGGAGTGATAAACAGCATTTAACATGACACCACTATTTAAAAATGTGCAGTAACTCTGGTTTGAACTAAATGACCGAGCACCCGTTTATATCAGTGACCTTTGGCAGCCCAACGTTCCCAGCAGACCCCTGAGGTCATGTGATCAGGGTCTGCTGGTTTGAAGCGGACATGGCTGAAAACCAGCGGCTTCCTCCCGCTGGACCTGCCTTCCTCTCAGCCTGAGGTCTCATTTTCCTCGCCATTCATCTTCAGCTACAGCAGCTATAACACACATATAACAGCATTTCATTACTTTCTGCTGCAATTATAACCAAACTGTTATCCTTTCAACTATTAATTTGATTCTATAACACATATAAATGCAATAGTATAAAGACACAAGTAAACAAAGGTTATAGTTACAGGGAAAATAATATAGCAGAATGTTGTGACCAATGCAGCACTGAGATCTAACGAGGTGAGACCAGACAGGAGTCCTTATCCAAGGTCATGTGAGCTGCCTCTGACCTGTTTGTGATTTTCCTCCATCAGTGAGGATGCCGTACTTCATCGACCTGAAGCGGCCGCTGGACCAGGGACTAAACCACACACACAACTTCTACATGGAGCCCGAAACCGGACTCAAGATCGGAGTCTGGTAAGATGATTCCCACAGTCTGACTCTTCACACCGAAACCTTGGAGTCAACACATAAAGTCATCCAGAGATGATTCATTCATTTATTCATGTAGAAGCTAGAATTCAAGCATCAGTTGACACAATAAAAACCCAACGTAAATGAATCTGTTTTCGTTGGTGAGACAAACACGAAGGATCAGATGTGACATTGTTAGTTTCAAGATGTAAAACTGAAGCTAAAGAAGTTTGTTTGTTAAAGGCACACAGTTCCAGCTGAGATGTGGAGAGAAGCTCAGGGAAAAGATGGTGACTGGTACGACTCCACGTTCAGCTCCGCCCACCCCATCATTCTCTATCTCCATGGCAACGCAGGGACCAGGGGGGGAGACCACAGGGTGCAGCTCTACAAGGTGAACACACACACACACACACACACACACACACACACACACACACACACACACACACACACACACACACATGTCTCTGGATGATTCTCTTGATCTGTTCCTCCCTGAGTCTGGATGGTTTCTAAGTCATTGATCAGGCTGGAATCATGAGCGTATCATTGTTACACAGGGACTTCTTCAGGAACCTATGGGAGATTTTCAGTAACGGTTGTTGGGAATTCAGGAACTGTTTCAGGACCTTTTTTAAGGATCCTTGTAAGGTTTTTTTTTTTGAAGGCAGGAGCTAAAATTAATTTATTTTTCATAAAGTACACACACCTGTGAGCTCAGAAACATAAGTCGCTTTGGATAAAAGCGTCTGCTAAATGACTGTAGAATAGAATAGAAATGTTTTGGTACTGTAGGAACTATTTTAAGGACCTTTGGAGATAAATGGTGAACTTCTTCAGTAAATTAATAAAAATGTTCCTGGAACCTTTTTTGATCAACTCAACACCATTTTAATCCACAGATGTTCTGAGATGAAAGAAATTCCTGGTGGACTTTTTATTTTGGATAATTTTTTAAGTGAAAGCTTTTTTTCTTGGGTCACAATCCTTTTTATAGGACCTGAAATATGCAGGAACCTTTTCAAAGTTTTAAATTAAGTTTTTACTCTGGACTAAGAAAATCTTCATTCAGGACTCAGGAACATCTTTCTAGAACATTTCTCAGGGTGATGCAGAGCCAGGAACTTTATCAGGAGTTCTTCGTTTGTGATCATTTCAGGAAATTCTTTTAAAGTGAACTTTGGACTTGAGTAGGGTCACAGACTGTTTGCAGAACCTTTAAAATGTTCTGAAAGACGCTTATTCAGGATCTCGAGACCAATTGTTGAAGCTTTTTGTTCCCAGGAACTATTTTTAATTTAGCAGACTTTTTTTTTCAGTTCATGTCAGGCGGTTCTCCACGTGCACACTTGGCTTTATACAGTCTTTCAGACTGAATGCATGTGCACGTTTCTGCTGTAACTTCTGCTCTCTGTCTTCCTTCAGGTCCTCAGTTCGTTAGGATACCACGTGGTGACCTTCGATTACAGAGGTGAGAATGTGCTGCCATTCGGCGGGTCTCGGGACAAACCAGAACCAGAACCAGAGAAGCTTTTTTCCTGAATGTGGAAGATCCCTGCTCACGCCTCCATTTTTATCTCCAAACTTTCATTCTTGTCAAAGTTACATAAAAAGTTGCAGCTATTCATTTAATTTCTGACAGGAAATGGTCCATGAAAAGTTCTGATCTGGTTTTAGAATTCAAAAACTGCTGGAGCGTAATGGTCTTCTCAAAGCAACGGAGTCTTTAGTTTTAATCGTCCTGGATCTTACGGCCACCTTCAGATCAAGTAGGTTGGTGTTTCCTCAGGCAGTGTTGGGGAACTTCAGTTTCTACGTGAACTAGTTCAAATTTCACTTCGAACATTTTAAAGTGAACTAGTTCATTTCATAGTTAAAAAAATTGAATTATGAATTAAGTTCACAGTTTTAAAAATGAACCAGTTCATAGTTCTTTTTCCCAGTATGTCGCTGCGAGCTGTTACCCTCAGAATACAGCATTTCCCTGTTTTTCCACCAGTTCAGTCCACGCTCGTAGCAGCTCCAGCTTTCACTCCTACAGGATCAAAACACGAGGAAAGACTTGCTTGAATGGTGGTTTTTTTTAATGAGGAGTTAAACTATCTGAGGTAGGAACCAGGCTGAGGTAGGAACCAAAGTACCTCAAAGTGCAAAACATTTAAACATTATTTCCATAACACATTCTCTGTTTTCAGTTCACTTTTCCTTTAGCCATTTTTGACATGGAACGTTGATGAAGGTGAGCAGCTCCATCAGGCTGCTGGAGAACGAGCGAGGTCCGCGCTCGCTGGCAGTGCATTGTGGGACTTTTGGTATTATAGTGGTGCGTGTGCTCTATCAGTGGGTCAGCTCTAATTGTGGTTAGATATGATCATGCGGGCCAAAAATAATTAAACCATAGGCCAGATGTGGCCCACGGGCCTTGAGTTTGACGCACGTTTACGATGTGTTTTAGCCGGGATTTTGCCTGGAAGGCTCCATGGAAATCTGGCTCTCCCTGGAACAAAGTTCAACTGTGGGAGAACGCCGTTCACAAACGCCAGAATGAGCGCGCTCACAATGACGTTCATGAGGCAGAAACGTTCAGGTCACCTTCACTCAAATATGAACTCGTTCAGGCACAACACTGGCCTCAGGTTCCTCTGGTGGCTGCAGATCTTCAGCAGAATCTTTGATTTGAGGAGTTCCCCAGGGGTTAGTGTTTGTGCTGCTTCTTTTTTCCCTTTCTAATCCATAAAAACAACATTAATCTCCATATTAATATTCAGCTTTAATTTTCTTTTTAATCTTTCACAGATGAGATTTTTCTTACAAACTGAATTATTTGATGTCAAACATTTTCTTTTTCTTTAACTTCACTAAATCTGGAGTCATTCTCACAGTTTGATGCTGCATGTTTATTGTGATCCAGATGGAACATAAACGGATAATTTAAAAGCCAATCATATCTCTTTCTCACTGTTAGCCTGAAGTTCCTCACTTTGTGTTTATGGCTGCAGGTTGGGGGGATTCAGACGGCTCGCCATCAGAAGTGGGGATGACATCAGATGCTCTCTTCATTTACGATTGGCTGAAACGACGGATAGAAAAATCTCTGCCGCTTTATATCTGGGGACACTCTCTGGGAACGGGGTAACACACACACACAGATTTCTGATAATCAGCTGTTCAAACCCTCTAATTTCTCAACCTGTTCACTGAAATCTTTTTTGATTTCATCCCGTCTCTTCTCTGAGATCTCTTCAGCCAGTAAAAGTCAGTCTGATGATGACACTCATCTTTTATTTTCTCACTTTCTCTCTTCTGTTTCCTTTCTTCTTCTGTGATGAGGTGCTGTGAAACAAAATGCTGCTCATCACTGTGGCATCAAAACAAGTGCAACAGGTTTAAAGTCAGAATGTTATGCAGAGCTACTTTAGGAGGGTTCTTGACTCCACATCAGTCCTTGACTTGAATAAACGGAGAATAAAATCAACATCAACAGAGTGTTGAGGAGACTGAAGGAAATAACATGTTAAAAAAATACAGAGAGAAAATTCAGTTGGTTCTGTACAAGTTCTGTTCATTTGCAGTATAAACTGGATCACCTGAGCATGTGTGTGTCCCCACAAAGATACATAGACACACCCTGAAACACACGTTTCAACATCAGTGACGTCCATCTTAAACCTGATTGTTCTATTTTTCAGAGTCGCCACAAACCTGGTGAGACGGCTGTGTGACAGAGGTTAGTCGAGCTGTGATTGGCTGTTCGGTCTGATTCTCATCAGAAACGTGTGGAACTTCTTCCTGTTTGTGTTTGCATCGATGAAAAAGGAAACAATCGAACTGCTGTGTGTCTGTGGTTTTTAGTTAGAAAGCTTAGGATTAACCCTTTAATGCCAAATGTTCATACCTGATAGTTTCTGAGACTTATTTCATCACTTTATGGTAAAGACTTTACACATAACCCTGTGTGATACTGGTCTGCTGCCCTCTAGTGGAGACCATTTGCATCTACAATCATTGTTTTTTTGTATTTTTGGGAGAGCCGAATAAACACTTAAGAAAAATTCCCCCCATCATTTCTTGGATCAGACATTAAGGTGTTGGGTTCAGATTTGAATCAGTTGATTCTGGATGCTGTAGTTTGTAGAGCTGTTCAGATATGAAGCTGCGGGATCATCATCATCATCTTCACTGATCATTAAATGGGTGAACATGGTTTGAGTTTCCGTTTCCGCTTTTTCAGGAAGTCCTCCTGATGCTCTGATCCTGGAGTCTCCCTTCACCAACATCCGAGAGGAGGCCAAGAGTCATCCCTTCTCCATGGTAACGCTCTCATTAGTCTAGTCCCCACAAACCTGTCGGACCCCACAGTTCGAGTTTAGCACACACCAAGTGCACCCACTCATTCTGTGTGTGCATGTGTTCCAGGTGTACAGATACCTGCCCGGCTTTGATTGGTTCTTCCTGGATGCCATCGCTGCCAACAACATCCGCTTTGCCAGCGATGAAAAGTACGTAGTTTTATTTCCTGTTTGTTTAAAGAGCCAGAGCCTTCCAGAACTTTAGAGCAGAACCTGCCCATCACAGTTTTTATATCTAGATCTTTTTATGTCTCTAGAACCGTTTCAAGACTCAAAAATCTAAAACTGGATTTAATTCACATTTGATTAAAGATATTTTTGTTTTGGTGTCATTCCAAATGACAGAGGAAACATTTATGTGGTCCGAAAATTTACACTGCAGAGGCTCTAACTTCATGTCGGGTCAGAACTTCGCAGAACGTTTTTCAAAAGAAAAATTTTATTACATTTTTTTTAAAGACGGAAGATTTTTAACCTGAAGAATTTCCGCAGCTTCTCTTTCCAGTTTCCATCCTCAGTTCAGAGTTTTGCTTCATGTTCTTGTTCAGTTGAAATCTAAACCTCTTAAACTCTTTAACAAACGAGAATCAAAGACTTTTCTTTATTTATTTATGCCCAAACAGGCTCCACGGAAAAACTTTTTTCAGAAACGGAACATTTCTGCCATTTTCCCACCACCATGTTCACGTTGCGGCACCGTTTGGACTCTTCCTGTTTGGTGCTGGAACATTGTGGGAAGTTTTTCTTGAACGTTGTGTAAATGTTCTTTTTAAAGCAGCCCGGCGGTCTCAGAACCTGCTGCTGGTTTTGATCCGTTCTGTTTCTGGGAAAGTAAATCCTGAAAGGGCTGAAAGCTGCACAGGATTGAGGCAAAGTCCAAACTGAAGTGTCAGAACTTGGACTCCGGCGACCTCTAGTGGCCGTTTGAGGAAATGCAGCTTTAACTCTGTTGTGTTCTGCAGCGTGAACCACATCTCCTGTCCGGTTCTGATCCTTCATGCCGAGGACGACAGTGTGGTTCCTTTCCACCTCGGAAAAAAGGTACAAGTCCAAACATTTATAAGAATCTGATATTTTATAAGTATTTCATATCAAATTTATATTCAGCTGATTTTCTGAGAAAAAAATAAACCCGTTCAGTTTGTATTTCCATTTTCTCTTTTATTTTACTTTTATTATACCAAATAAAAATACGGACTAAAGGAATCAAGTTAAGGGACATCACACCTGTCTGAACCAAAGTTTCCATTTTAAGCACTTTTATAAGGAAGCATTACTTTTTCGGGAGGGTGCGGTCTTTTCTTTAGGCTTGTAATTTATTGCACCTCGCCATCCATCCACCCGTTTTCTGTGCCCGCTGATTCCAGTGCCAGGTCATGAGAAAATTCACAGCTGAGGATTTTATTTTCATATTTTTTTATAACTCTTTGAAAGTCTTTGTTGGAAATGTGAATATTTTCAGAAACATGTTTTGTTGTTGGGCATCATCAGTTCCAGTTAAAACATTACGTCTGCAGTGATTTGATCATAATGGAAATAGTAAAAGCCACAAAAGTCATCATCAAATTAAATCTTATTTAAAGTTTAAAACATTTGTAGGAAAACAGAGCTTCCACCTGCAGGAATTTATGTGGGGGAAAGTTCTGTGTGGAACTTTCTGAAGTTCCTGTAGCAGATGAAAGGTGGCGCTTCCTGAACCCTCTCCCCCTCCTGCAGCTCTACAATGTGGCCTCGCAGTCGAAGAGCCTCAACGGTCACAAAGTTCAGTTCGTCTCGTTCCCGTCTTCGCTCGCCTACAAACACAAGTTCATCTACAGGAGCCCGGAGCTGCCAAACATCCTCAGGTACCGGCTCACAGCCGCTCACACAGATCCCGACGCTCCCTGAACACCACACTCACCCGTTCTGTTCTTTCAGCGACTTCCTCGGCACAACTCATCCCATCACACCGTGACGAAGATGATGGCTCTTCATTAAACGATCAGACTGAACACGTAATTCCTCGGTTAACATTCCCCCCGCCCCTCACATACACAGGGTTACCATGGCGACTGTTTTAACTCCAGAGCGGACTACGAAGTGAAGCAAAAAACGCTTTTTTTTTTCTTTTTATTCTCGGCAGCTGAGCAGCCGACTGTTCATCCTCTGCATGGTTTTTTCTTCTCCTCTTCATCACGTCTGACTCTTCTGTCTGGAGGTTTGAAGCCTGTTATGACTTGAATATGAATTTATGAATTAAATATTTGTTTTATGTACCTGCGTCTCTGTCTGTTTTACACATTTTGCAGTGGAGATGAAGAAAGGCTGAACGTTGGCAGGTAAACGTGTCACATGACCCACGGACCACATGACTGGTTTCCATTTAAGAGTTTATTGGTATAAAAGTTTTCACCTCTGAGGAGAAAAAGTCCAACATGATGGACAAAGTGAAACCTGGAACAAACGTTTATTTCAGTGCCGTTTATACAGTACATGATAACTGAGACATTCATGTTGAGCTGAAGGGGATTCTGGGAGGACTCCGTTTCCCATCAGGCACCTGTGAAGCCAGATGGAGCTTTGACATCAGCGTCTTTAAATTAAACCAAACAAAATGTTCAAAATGCTCTGCTCTTCATCCAGATCTGACAATACGATCTTCAAACTGACCAAACAAAGCCGTTAGGTTTAGTTCTTACGGGTCGGACGCTGGCGTTTCTGCAGAAGACATGAAGGCACCTCTGTCAGAAGGAGTTACAGAAAACCTAAAGCTCATACTGCGACAGAAAGAAAAACTATTTCTTCATGTTCAGAGTTTAAATTGACAACAAAATTAGTTAAAAGTTCTGAACTGCGCTTTGAACAAGTCAGCAGGACGGGTTGACGATTGGTTACCAGGTCATCATTTGATCGTTTTCTAAAATGACTTTTTTAAAATTAAATTTGTTTAGTTTTACAAAAATACCTGATAATTTTTGTTAAGAGCAGAAAACAGGATGACATCATATGACTTCATTTCATCAGAAGCAGTAAAACATCTTAGAGGTTTATTCCACTGGAAGGAATTTGGATGTCAGTGGTAACAGATTCATCTGGAAACCCTGGATGAGCTGCCGGATCCAGGAAAATGTCACAGTTTGTGTTTGTTATTTTTAAGGCTAGCATGTAGCTTCTTGCTAACATGGTACAGTACAGACACAGGAGGAGGAAGATGATGCTTTTGTTCAGATTCTGTTTGGCTGCATCAGAAACGTTACGGTCCGGTTCTTCAGCTCCGCGAATCGAAAGGAGGTTCATTTGGTGGCGGGATCTTCACGTCAGACGGTTCCATGCCCCAGATCTCGCGGGCGTACTGGGAGATGGTTCGGTCGCTGGAGAACTTCCCTGAGGCAGCGATGTTCCTGATCACCATCCGGGTCCACTCTCTGGGGTTCTGCAGGGAAAACAGTCTGTGACCATGTGTGTGAATACATCAGCGGGACACCTTGATATTTTCTGGGATCGTCCTATGCTGTCAGTGTTTTGGAGAAACTGCTCTTTCAGTTTCATAAATTTGGGGAATTTGCCAACTAACATGAAAAAACAAGACAGATACTTAATGCAAATTTTATTAGTTGGTGGTAAAAAGCAATAAGCAGAAAATGGCTCAGCAGAGAGCCTCCATCTGTTCAGGAGGGGATGGAGATCATAGGGGAGATTTACATGATGGAGCGTCTGACCTCTCTGAGAACTGTGGGCGCTAAGGAAGAGAGATATTGGGAACGCTGGATAGCCTATTTGAATTCAACGTAGTGGACATGTTTGTTACACCCTGTGCAGATGTATGACTATTACTATTACTAGTACTGACTAGTACTATTTGTGAAATCTTCCCCGTGATGCCCCTAAGAACCCTAAGATATGCAATATATAAATTAATGTGTCTCAGCAGTTCATTTTTCTGTTGTATAAATGAACCAAAGCTATGGTTTATGTGTGTTAGGCCTGTACCGACCCCGTCTGCTGTTGTTGCTGTCATTATATGTTTGTTTTATTCCTGTTCTAAAAATCAATAATAAAGTTAAAAAGAGAACAGTCTGACCAACTGAAACGTGCAGCTGCTTCGAGACAAGATGTTACATCATTTTATCAACAATTTTTCTCTTAAAATGACTCTGCATTAACATTAAACCGAGGATAATCAGTCAGTTAAAACAGTCAAAAACAGAAAGCTAAACTTACATCTGAGAGAAATAATCTGGATTACCTTGTACAGCTCATCGACTCTCTCCTGACATTTGATGTAGTCTTCATAATCTGCAAACACCTTAAACCTGCAGAGGAAACGCCGGCGTGAAGGACATAATCTACAGAAATGTTCATGTGAATTTTAGACCTTCAGATATGAACTGCTGCCATACTCTATGCTAAGCTATGCTAACAGTTAGTACGCTACACCACTGACTTCTACCTGCTTCTGGTGTTTGTGCTGAGCTGCATTAATGGTTCACCCATGCTTCGAGTCTCCATTTTAATCTATGCTAACAGTTTCTTTGTGTACGGTCTTTGTGCTAAGCTAAGTCTTCTCTTTGCTAAGCTACACTAACAACTTCCTCATACTTCTCTGTATAAGGCAACCGTTTCCACCTATGCTACACTATGTTAATGATTTCTACCTGTCACAAGTCGGCCTTTTTCAGTCTTTGTGCCAAGTTCTGTGGAGCCAAAGGTTTTCACCTGTGCTAAGCTACATAAATAATTTCCAACTGCCTCATGTCCTTGTGTATGTTATGCTAAAGTTTCCTTTCCAACGCCAACATTTTCTCCCTATGCTGAGCTACGGTAACAATATCCACTTGGTTATGGCGTTTTTTTGTTCTCAGTTCCCATATGCTTCAAGTCTCCATGAAAAGCTATGCTAATTGTTTCTAGACTCTTAGCTAAGCTACTATAAAAGTTCCCCCATGCTGCTAGTTTCTAATGCTAAGCTATACCAACAGTTTATCTATCCCTCACAAGTCCTTGTGTTAAGCTATGCTAACTGTTTCCACCTGCTTCCAGTGTTTGTGCTAAGCCAGGGATGGGTAATTACAACTTTTAAGAACTGCAGTCCTGCAGGTTTTAGGTGTTTCCCCTGCTCCAACACTCCTGGTTTTAATTAAATCCTCACCTCAAGAGCTTGCCAAGTTCTACCAAAGCATGTTGACCCAGTAACCTGATTCAGATGTTCTGCAGCAGGAAACATCAAAAACCTGCAGGACCGGAGCCCTTGAAGACAGACTTTGCCCATTCCTGTGCTAAGCTTTGAGTTCTGCCCGACTCCCAAAGCAACTTCAAACCAACACCACCAGATTTTCCTGGCATCCAGTCTTTGTGACGATGCTTCTGCTCTTAGTATCTGCTCAGCTCAGCAGGTTTACCTGTCATGTTTCATCAGCATCTCCGTCAGGTCTCTGAACATTTCTGGTTCTGCAGGACTGAAGAAACCAGCCTGGATCTGGTCCACAGCCAGCTTCAGCTCTGGTAGGCGGTTGTAGAACTCTGTGGCATCGTAACTGCAGGAAACAGGTAGCGATGTCATTCTAGAGCGTCCTGAAGATCAAAACTTTCCTCTGATTTAAAATTAATCTGATTGGTTAAACTCTGCTAAAGCAGCAGCAGTGGTGCATTCAGGGATGCTGGGACATCAGAGCATCAGCTGCAGCTCTGTTCTGTTATGGATATTCATTCATACATTTGTTAAAAGTTTGTCATAATTTTTTTCTTAATAATTTCGCCTTATAAAAAAATTTAAACAACAATAAAACTAAATTACATTTAAGAACTAAACAAATTCCAGATATTTAAACCCTCATCAGATTTCTGTCAGTGTTTGGTTGGGAGACTAAAATCTTTAAAACTTAAATCAAGAGTATTAAAACCCAAAGAACTTAATATTCCAGAACATTTACCACTAAACTAAATATCAATTTCAATATATAAAGATATCTACAAGGAAATAAATGGTGAAGAATATGAGCACTAAACAGTGAAGGTAACAGTTTGAACTCATCCATAACATAAAATCTTTGTGTGTGTGTGACATTTATAGGTAAGTATTTAGACTTTATGAAGTTTTCTGACTGTAAACTGAATATTTGGCTGTGAGAAACTGATGATGATGATGAAGAGAAGCTATCGTTATTGGCAGCTATTAGTAAGTTAAATGTAATTTCCTTTATCTTTTCCATTAACGTCATATTTGTGAGGACAGGAAGTGACCTCACCCCTTCCTGTCCAGCTCCTCTACGTCTTCCACCCTCATGCCGAAGATGAAGAGGTTCTCCTCGCCGGCCTCCTCGGCCATCTCCACTGTGGCGCCGTCCATGGTGCCGATGGTCAGAGCGCCGTTCAGCATGAACTTCATGTTTCCTGTTCCAGACGCTTCTTTTCCGGCGGTGGAGATCTGCTCGGACAGGTCTGCAGCTGGGATCACTGGACCAGAACCAGGAGAATCACTACTATGTTTCAGACCTGAAGGTTCTGCAGCTGCATGTAAGCTACCGACAGGTTCTCACAACAACACAAGACCTGAAGAAAAACCCTGAAACAGGTCTGAATCCTGGACCGTGGTGGTTCCGTGGTCTCACCTCTCTCAGCTAAAGAAACTCTGTAGTTCTCCAGGAAGATGACTTTCAGCTTGTCTCCCACTGCCGGGTCGTTATTGATCACCTGACCCACAGACGTGATCAGTTTGATGATCCTCTTTGCCATGTGGTACCCAGGAGCTGCCTGCAGGGGGCGACACAGTTCAGCCACATGAGACTCGCAGCCAGGTTTTTTCTGGCATTTGTTAGGAACAGACGAAGTGGCACCTTCCCTCCGATGATCACCGTGCGGGGAACAAACGGCCTGTTGGGCTGAAGTTTGATCCCTGAAAAAGAGCTACGATTAAAACGAAGTCTACATGTTTATTTATAATATTTTCTACCGCTGAATGGATTCCTCAGGCGTTAAGGCTCAGCCGAGGACTCTGGAGTCTTACGGTTGTACAGCGTGACGGCGTGCAGACAGTTGAGCAGCTGCCTCTTGTACTCATGGATCCTCTTCACCTGGACGTCAAAGATGGAGTCCGGGTTCACCTTCACCTGGTTCTGTTTCTGCAGGTAGGAGGCGAACTTCAGCTTGTTCTCCTGTGAGGACGGAGGACAGCTGTTAGAGGACAGGCAGACCAGATCTGACCGGACTGGACCGACTGACTCTCCGATGGGTTCGTTTCTACCTGTTTGACTTTGGACACGTCTCTGATGAAGGACTCATCATCCACAAACTGCAGGACGTTCTTAAGCTCGTGGAGGTCTGTGAGGAAACCTTCTCCAATCCTCTGCAAGAAGAGAAGCAACAAGCTCAGACCACAGCAGCATGTTGCCATGGCAACATAAACCAAGTAGACCTGCCTCGGCGATGATGTCGGCCAGGCCCGGGTTGCACAGCAGCAGCCAGCGGCGCGGAGTGATCCCGTTGGTTTTGTTCTGAAACTTCTCAGGGTCCACCTCATGGAAGTCTTTAAACCTGCAGAAGAAGAAGAAACGAGCAGAAAACGTCTCAGAACGCCATCGTTGAGCAGGTCGGCGAGCCGTCAACGCTATGTCGTCTCCATGGACTCACACGGTGTTTTTGACTATGTCTGAGTGAATCTGAGCCACTCCGTTGACGGCGTGAGAGCCAACCACACACAGGTGAGCCATGTTGATCCTCTTCGGGTCGCCCTCTTCGATCAGAGACATCCGCCGCAGACGGTCCACGTCCCCCGGAAACATGGCTGCTATCCTCTGAGACACAAACATAGAAACTCAGTGGCCGAGTGCAGAACCCTGCAGGACTTCGCCAGAATCTGACATTTCTTTTATGGTGGCTCGATGCAGCGTGATTTCATTCTGAATGAAAGTAACTCGTCTGTCTGTGGGATGAAGAATAAACCAGGATGCTGCAGTTTCTCTTTTCTACCTCCAGATTCTGTCCGTCAGCAGGTCAGAGCTCCACTTATGTTTCAGAAGATTTCAGCTGCTAAATAAAAACTGTGTAAGAACGGTTGATGAATGAGAACCCAGGTTCAGCTCACACAACAAGGATCGGGCCGCTGTACCAGAAGTCGGTAGAACTCAGTAGAACTCGGTAGAACTTAGTAGAACTCGGTAGAACTCGGTATTCTTACGTCCAGGTGTCTCTGGTTGATCTCGTAGATGATCAGCAGGTGTCGAGGCAGCAGCTGTTCGAACATATGAACGGGCCATCGCTCCAGCGCCTCAGGCAGCACCGTGTGGTTGGTGTACGCACACGTACGACAGGTGATGTCCCAGGCCTGCACACACACACACACACACACAGATCAATCACATGCTCTAAAAATGTTTGTTTTCCTTCAGACGTATCTGAAACTCAGACCTTGTCCCAGTCCAGCTTCTCGATGTCCACCAGGATCCTCATCAGTTCTGGGATGGCTAGAGCCGGGTGGGTGTCGTTCAGCTGGATCGCTACCTGACACCACAGAAGAAGAAATGTGAGGTTTTAGAGCTGTTCTTCTACCCAGACTCCTCCTCTTCTTCAATTTCTCACCTTTTCAGGTAACGTGTCGAAAGACGTTCGAACCGGATCTCTGCAGCCGAACTTGGAGGATTTGAACCTGCGGATGATGTCCTGCAGCGTAGCGGCGACCACAAAGTATTCCTGCTTCAGACGCAGCTCCTTCCCTTCGAAGAACTACAAACACACACACACACACACACACACAGACTAGTTACAGTCCGACCAGCCAGAATCCATCCAGTCAGACTCCAACCGGTCAGGATCCGACCAGTCAGAGTCCGTCCAGCGGTCCAGATGTTCGGGTCGGTTCAGACTCACGTTGTCGTTGGGGTACAGGACTCTGGAGATGTTCTCAGCCAGGTTTCGGTCCAGAACCGCTTCGATGTAATCACCCAGGTTAACTGCAGCAGACAGAGTGACAGTGAGAGGACGGATCACCAGACCCAGAACCAGAGCCAGACCTCCACATCTGACAGTCCTGGATGTGGACTTCAGCCATCCTGATCTAAACAGACCTGATCCACGTCCCAACTTCACTTTTACAGCAAAGAAACAAACTGAGGAGGAAAAACTTCCCTGTTAA
>CM047990.1:29530002-29547897 GCA_026261665.1 Melanotaenia duboulayi | reverse complement strand
AGCCTCTTCTTCCTGCTCCTCCAGGAGAATCCTGAGGTGTTCCCCGACCAGCTGAGACTCTAGTGTGAACTCCAGATATGAGTCTTTGTTTTATTAACCTCAGTAACAGTAAAAGTGTTTGTTAGGATAACAGACGTGTTGTGGGCCAAATATTTTACTAAATTGTTGCTGATGTAATGGGAGTGTTTTTGTTGCGGCTTCATCTGCTGCTGGAGTGAAACTGGACAGAAATAAGCGTTTAGTGAATCTACAGTTAAAAATGTAGCCTGGAATGATTGATCCTTCTTATCTGAGCTTTCTGCTGGTGTCTAACATGTAGGTATAGAATAATAACACATTTATCATGAGCCGCCCGCGTAGGTTAAACAGCTGATGTCCTGAGTCTGTGTGGATGAAATGATCAATAAAGATGAATACTGTGAATAATCCTTGTCTTATTACTATTAGAAATATTTTGTCATTATCAGTCAGAAACCAGCAGGACCAAGGACGTCTTTGGCCTCTAATCTCCTCTGTAGCCTCAGTCAAGCTGCAAAAAGGCCAAAACTGCATTTCACATGATGCTTGGTTGTGTTACTGGTTTTATAATTCCTCCTCAATCAAATGGGCTCATCCTGTTAATGTAACAGTGATTTTATCACAGGATGTTCATGCCGGTTTCACAGGGTAAGTGGTGCTTTGCTAGGAGGAAAAAAGGTTGATAAACAGAGGTCAAACATGCGGGCTGCACCTTTAAATTACAGGTAACTGTCTGCAGAGCCACACAAACATACAGAAATAAAGTTAAGATAAAGGCAGCAGCTACATGTTGACATCAGTTTTTCATGCAAATCCTCTCTGCCTGCATTACCAGCCACAGAAACTGAGCCCATCCAGGCTTCATTCAAAGCAGCCGACTGGACTCTGGAGATAAAGAGGCTCGCAGCAATAACTGGCTTCCTGGGAAAGAGACACGCCGTCCGGAAAACAACTAGATTAATGATCGATTTTAAATAAATTAAAGTTTTCTCCATTTGTTAGAAAGAAGCTGGAATATTTACTGAGGTACAGTTGGTGCTTGGAAGCTGACTCAGCATTTATCAAAGGTAAGAGTTCAAGTTGGTTTAGCTGTTGCAGTTAAAGGGTAAGGTGAGTAAATTAAAGACAAGACAACCAAAATTTTATAATTTCAGGAATGTATTTTGGTTTATTTCAGTTATAAGGAACAAATATACGGTAAATTGCTCCGGCTGATGCCGGATCCTTAATCTGTCTTTTAAATAAATGACCATGAAAATAGATTCTTATTAATAAACAGTGTCCTGCTTACTGATCTGCTTTCAGGTTTACGATAAATAATGAGTAAAGATTAATAAAAACTACCTAGAACACTGAAGAAATTTACATTTACGATAAAATATGAAATAAAATAATATGAATAAAATATGTCTGAAAAACTAAGTCCTGTTACTTTCAGCCATGTCGCTGGTATAAAGACTAACATGACTGAGTGGTACAAGCAATGAGTAGAATCATCTGGTTAGCTGATTTATTAGTGTGAATATTAGTTGATATCATTGATCTTTAACTTTTATAACTGAATTTTAATACCAATATAATACAATGTGAATACAATACTTCCACATGGCACATGTTTGTGTTCCCCAGCATTCATTCCTGTTACTTTTACAGTGTTTTCTTCTTAAAAAAATAGAAATAAACCACTTTTTTTTATTATTACCATCGCTCAATCACTTATTCAGTTGTTTCATAAATTATCTGCAAGAAGTTTATTAAACTTCAAGTTTGAGTTTCCTTAAAAGTGGCTTATATTAAATATATTTTCTGTGTGTAGGGATTATTTTGTACCAAATATCAGTTATTTGAATATATAACCAAACATTTATTTAAAATAAAAACTTATTGAGGGAAAAGGGTTGACATTCTTTGATTTTTTAATGTCATGAGTTTGGTAACATGAACGTGATTCTAATTATAATAATAAACCTTGTGAAAAATGTAAGAAAGTTGTCTGAGACTGACTAATGCACATTCTGGATAGTTACAGTTTAGAGAAAACCTAAGGAACTTCTTTAAGTTTAATTTGGGCGAGTTATAACTAGCAAATGGCACTAAAGACCCAGAATGCTCTCTGTCTGTCAGATCAAACTCTGCTCAGTTTTTCCCTTCCAGACATTACGCCCCTCTGAGGACAAAATCTGAACAGCTGAGGACATAAATATCCTGGCCTCTTATGGCTGACAGCTCTTCACTGACAACAGCATCCACCGTCTCCAATGGCAACCTCACAGGCAACATCAGCACACCTGCTGCAGTTCAGGTGGCCTCGGTGGTCAACTGGTTAACTTTCTGCATCGGGCTGCCCGCCATCGGACTGGCTATTTATACCCTGAAGAATCTGTCCAAAGGTTTGACTTCACTCACTTTATAAAGTCCTACAACTATACCAGCCCACGAAAAATGGGAAGAAATTAAAAAAAAAAATTATAAAGTTTTCTTTGGCCCTTGAACAAAATGTTAAAAAAGAGCAAGAAAGAGAGAGAGAGAGCGAGAGAGAGAGAGAGAGAGAGAGAGAGAATTGTTTGTATATTTACCATTTATTACCATGGTATACGTCAAAATTATTTTAGTGCAAACGGTGTCCACCGGGGGCAGAAGACAGGCATCAGATTGTGTATAACAGGGCTTTGAGCCAAGTTTTTACCATAAAGTGATNTTATAACAGGGCTTTGAGCCACGTTTTTACCATAAAGTGATGCAAAAGGACTCAGAAACTGTAGTTTTATATATAATACGTATGGCATTAAAGGGTGAAACATGTTCATAAATTTTGCTTTGAAATCTGCAGACTGGAGCTCGTTTAGTTTAAAGATGGCTGACATGAGAAAGTTCCACAGGTTGGACGTCCAAAAGATCTCGTTTGTGAGAGCTGTGCAAGAATTGTGCTTCTACTTATTCCTAGTGTATAGCTTATGTTAATGGCCTAAATTCCAGGTTATCCATAGAAGTAATAGTGTCAGTATTATTATCCCTCATAGATCATGTCTAAGGGAAAGGTTGCAGGTGGAGGATTCTGTTTTACAACAACAAACACATTATTTTAAGCTGTGGCATGAATTGGCTGCTTCTATGTAAAAATGGTGATACATTTCATTAGAAATAATTTCTCCTTTATTTATTTATTTATTTTTTGCTCAGGTGAGAATAAAATTCCCATGCCCGTCATGTTCCTCCTGGTGTCTGACATCATCAGTTTCTTTGGGCGTCCCAGTGTGGGTCAGAATACGGAAAACAACACCATCCTTTCCTCTAATGCCACCGACTTCATCTTCTATTTTGGTGTCATCACCAACATCACTCTCATGCTGTTCATAGCCCAGGAGCGCCACCTCCTGGTTTCCTACCCGCAGTGTCTGGGCTGCTGCGGCAGCATCAAGCGGTCTCCTGTAGTCACCCTGCTGGCGTGGGCCACGCCGTTCGCCATCCTCGCCCTCGCCGTGCTGCATTACAACCTCTGGTTTGCAGTGGCTCTGCTCTCTCCTTTCCCGTTTCTTCTTTTCTTTGCTGTGGATGCTTGGAGGGCCTTTTACTGCTCACGATCCATGCCTCCAAGTCCAGATAGAAGGAAAACGGTGTGGGGGATCACTGCAATCTGGGCCAATTACACCTTCCTCTACTCCCCCTTTATCCTCAGTGTCCTCCTTGAAGCTTTGTCCTTTAAGGAGCAGGTGCGCTACCTGGGACTGGTGTCGCACTTGCTGCTCTACCTCAGCCCTATGGTGGATCCCTTCCTCTATATATTGATGACCAAAGGGATAAAAGAGGTGCTGCAGGCCCTGCCCTGCTGTCAAAAGTCAAAGGCAAAACAGAACAGGACCCCCACTGTGGATACTGTGGCTGAAACTCTAGAGACAAGACTCTGAAGACACATTATGCATGAAGCACATCCAACAATTTTAACCCCTGCTGGATAATTCAGAGCACAAACAAAGTAAAAACTTAGTACATTAGGACAGTTTGCTGCACATCAGCTGTGACATAATGTTGGGCTTAAATAAACTATGCACCATCTAAAAACACCTGACCCTGGGGTTTGGAATTGGACAATAAATTCCACTCATGAGACGTGTCGCTCACAGCTGAGGACAATCAGGACAATAGAGACAGTAAAGCTCATACACGCCAGCCACAAGGCCAAGCGTGATACTAAGGGGTTCACTACTGAAGCGTCTGGTCATACCTTGAATGCTATTGGCTGTTATGGGTCAGGTGGGTGTGAGGCAGCTGATGGATTTAACTTTATTGTGAATTTAAACTGAGGTTTTGAATAAGGTGTTAAATTATTGTCATAACATGAAAATAAAACCCACAAAAGGGAGTGAAAGAAAAATGAGAAATTATTCTGCTGTTATGATATTTGTTTGCACTGTCTCTTCACAGCAAAGAGGTTCCAGGTTAAACTTTCTGTGTCTTGTTTGCATGTTCTCCCTGTGCATGTGTAGGTTCTCACCAGCTTCCCCACACTGTCTACAAACATGTACTTAGGCTAACTGGTGACTATAAATTAACCTTAGTAGCGAATGTGGATCATTGTTAGTCTCATTTGTCGCTATGACGTACTGGCCCTGTCCAGAGTGCTTCTCACCTGGAATAGGCTCCACCCCCCATGACTCCATAGAAAACAGATGGAATCTTTTATGAATTCTAAGTACAAAAAATTTCTGGGAGTAAAACATGACTAAATGCAGTCCCACTTAGACTGTAATGGTGCAAAATCCAGCAGGTTCTCTGTGGCTCAACCTTTAAAACTACAACACTTTTGGGGTTTTTAAACCATCACAAGGTGAAGTCTGTCTTTCCAAACCATAGCATGCCACAAGCGTTTGCGCTAGCCTATGCGGAGCTGTCACAAACATGTTGCACAACTACGACATTAATGGAAGGCAGTGTCACACAAAGTAAGGACATAAAAAAACCAACCACTTCACAATTTCTGCACTTTTATCTTGATGCTGACATGTTTATTATATGTGCAACAACAGCATTTTCCACATTTTCCTCAGACCAAACTAGTATGTGGTTATTTTTATTTTCCTTTTTTATTCAGTTTCATAAACTTTGATATTTGACGTGATGAAATCCTCGATTGTTGATGTTTTGTTTGTGATCCTCTTGATGTGTTCAGTAATTGTTTTTGTCTATTTATTTCCCCTGTGGCTCTAAGATACTGGTTGATTTAGTCTCTAATTATAATTACCCAGAAGGCACTGACATGTTATCTCTGTTATTGTTTCTAACTTGAGAGAAATGTTTAATATCGATACGACTACCAGAAATGCATACAGACCATTTCATACACAGTTTTTTAATGGTTGTCTCATTATTTTATTAAACTGCAGCTTTGACTGTAAAGACACAAAAATATAAATGACCTATTTGATATATTTACTTGCATATTATAAATAAATGACCTGTGATGTTTGAAAGTGTATGATGTTCACTAAAACAGATTCTAACCTGCTGGTTTTCTGGAAAATCCGACCAGCTGGAATAAAGTCAACCAGATTTCTGTTTCTTGGTGTTTGAAGCTGTTTCCCCTCTCATCATCTAAAACCTGTCCTCACTTCTAACCATCTGTCTTTGTCCAAAATGTGGACATTACAGTCCTAAAAAAAAGCCTGAGACGCAGATGGACCATCAGGTCTTGACCTGTAGAGCTGCTCTCCGGTGTTCAGGTGTTTACTCTCCTTTATAAAATACACTGTTTACACGACACCACTCAGCTTGTGTTTGGGTGTTTTGTACTTTGGGTGAAGCGGCTTCTGTCTGAGGGTGTTATTTGGTCTGAATTACACCGGGATGTTTGTATGGTGATGCATCTGAGTTTCATAGACCCTGGCTACATATGGATGAGAGGTAAACTGGGTAATAGAAATCCAGCTGCCTTTATTAAATCTGAGGATTAGCACGAACTGCATGACTGAGGATCTACACCAACATAATGTTTTATACAAAAAGAATAACATAGGTGTTGATGTGACAACAGGGTTCTGACTTTTACAGTTTATTTAAGCAACTGCAAAATACACAAAGTGAACAAACATCCACGTTTCAGCCGTCTCTTCGCTGTTAAATGCTTGTTGAGCTTTTTGATTGTAAGAAAACATCCAAAGATTCTTCAGCCGGAGAGATGATGGAATTTTTTCTAAAGTGAAATAAAATAATACAGAAGGGATGTGAAACGTTACCGTATAGACCAGCAAAACAAAAATCAATATTTTCTAGTTTCTATGACACATTAAAGCCTCTGAGAGATTTAATTAATTGCTCGGTTTGATTTTAATTTAACCTTTTTTTTCCAAATTAGTCAAATATCTGTTTAGTCATTTTCTTAAATACCTGAAGCAAAAAGACAAAGAAAATACTGAGATATATGTGTTAGAGACTGTCTTCAGTTTGAAAATATACACATTTTATTCTGCTTCTCAAAGTTGTTCTTAAATCTGTTTCTAACCTTATGTTTCATATTGTGGGCCTCTCATAGATGAATTTACTAACCCTGACTTTTCCACATCATCGATTGTCTCTGGCAGCGCCGCATTCAGTGTTTCTGGGAGCAGCAGGGAGACCAGGCCAGAAACGATGGCCACGGAGCAGATGATGATCTGAGGAAGAAGGGTCCAAACGTCCTCCAGCAGTAGGATGAGCGGAGCCAACGATACGCCCAGACGGCTCATGAAGCTAGTGTAGCCCAAAGCGTTCTGCCTGGGGAGACGCAAGTAATCACCGTGTGATGGAGGAGGGAGAAGGTTCAAGAGGTCACAGGTTTTCTTCTTCACTCATAATCGGCCCAGAGTGGAAGAAGTATTCAGATCATCCGCCTTAAAGTAAAAAACACTGACCTGATGACTGTGGGGTAAAGTTCAGTCGTGTAGAGGAACACGGTTGTAAAAGAAGCTTCTGAAAGGCCTTTTCCAAGAATAGCAATAACAGCACGAACATGCCACAGATCTGCAAAGGTGAAGAGTGCACGAGATGTGCAGATAACAGGTAACAAGGGGAACTGAATACAAGAAAACCAAACTTTGGCTTAATATTACAACCGAAGTCAAGTTTGGGGAAACACAAGTGGAAAATACATGAAACTGCAATCACCAGTATGAGTATTCTCTCACTCAGGTACTAAGTCGGACATTAGTTAAAGAAAATCTGCCCGACCTTGTGGAATGAAGATGTTGGTGGCGATGCAGCTTCCGGTCAGGATCAGCGTGCCTGCCTGACACAGCCTTCGCCCAAAGATGTTGAGAAAACAGTAAATCATCAGCTTGGCTGGAACTTCTATGGCTGCGTAGATGAAGTGTGTGAGGTACATGTTCAACCCAAACCCACTGATCTTCAGACTGATTCCATAATATGTCGAGGCGACGCCATACCTGCAGAGCACAACGAGCGACTCCTCTGTATGATGGAACCAGATTCAGTAATCAATGGGATCTGATTGTCTCTGATTTCTGTAATCGCTGTAAGTATATTTTATAAGCAACACCCACCAAACGATCCCAGACAGTAATGCTAACTGTCTCATCTTCGGGGTTCTGAACAGGTGGAGGTAAGTGTAGTTTTTTCCCTGCTTTTCCTGGATTTCTATGTTGGAAAGAGTCTGTACAGGAACAGAGGAGTGATGTTAACTGATAAGTAGAGACAGATCACACTGTTGTTCACCATTATTCTGTTTTCCAGCAACTCTTTTTAAATCTTGTAAATTCTCTTCGATTACCCTAAAAAGCAAACAAGGAACTATTGAAGGGTTTACACAGGCCGGACTCTGTCGTCCTCTAGTGGCAAATTAAATGATCACATCCATTAAAAACCATTAATGATCAGGTTGGAATAAAAACGTGGTGCTCAGACTTACCTCGACTTTTAGCCTGGATAATTTTTGTCTTTTGTTGAAAGTTGCACATTTGTCAAGGTAAAGCTGGGCCTTTTCTGCATTACCGTTGGCTAGAAGCCATCGAGCAGATTCAGGAATCCACCTACAATCATTAAAGATTCATTAGTAACCATGAAAGAGTCCTTATTATGCTCATTTATAGGTTCATTGTTTTATTTAGGGGGGCTAACAGAGTAGATTTAAGTGTTTTAATGTTTTAAAAAAAAACTTTTTTTTCTCATTCACTCATGCACATTGCTTGAAGTTCAAGTTCAAGAACCTTTATTGTCACTAGGGGCAATTTGTTTCACAGTCAGTAAAAGACAACAAACACAACACATCACATCTGACTGGCTTTTTTCACCGACCTCACCTTGTACAGATCTGGGAGGTCGTTTAGGTCTGTGTCAGCAATTTTACGGCACAACTTTACACCGTCTGTCAGAAATTCTCTGCTGCAGCTTCTTTCTTTTTCAGATGCCTCACATAAAACGTCTGTTCTGCTTAAATCGGTCAGCTGATTGATCCACGACTCTGGAGCACTTTCCATAGTTCGTCATTCTCTCAGTCTTTGCTATTGGCCACCAGAAGCTGCAAAACGTGAGCACCATACAAATGTTGGGAAGGCTGGTAGCAGCCTTAAATGACCCGCATTCAGTCACGTGACTTTTGTAAATTCACATGCCTCTGGCAAATAAAGTTGTGTTTATTTAAATCAAAATGGCTAATCTATGCATCGGATATGAGATGTTGTATTTTCCAAGTTTAGGTGTGAGTCCACAAACTAGTTACCCTAAAACATTGAGCTATGTGGTGTCATAGATCCGAGATTCTACACAGCCAATCAGATGAAATTATGCTTATGCTTTATCAGTTTGTTGCTTAGCAACCAATAAGAAAAACAAGAAAGCAGCTACAGATATTATCATCCCATCAGATTTAATTTTACCACGAAATATCAGAAGCTAACAGAGAAGGACCCGGACCAACTAAAGTAAAGTTTTAAACCTTTAATGTATGATCGCTCCTAACTCTAGCATGACTCAGCTTCTTTTGATCGACGGCACTTTTCTTGACATCTGCTTGTAAAATCTTTGGCTAAAGACACCCTGAAGTAACCTCAACCAGTTTCATGATTAAAACTGTTGGAACAGCCAAACACAACGCAAATGTAAGGCATGTTTTTCTTATCAGCTTAATCCAGCTGACCTTTTACATGAGTGAATGGAAATTAAAATATCACACTGAAAGAGAAGGAAGTAAAGTAATGGGATAAGCTGGTGCATGAATTTCATTTTCACACAATGAAAGACATAGTTCTTTTTTCTTTTAGCCAAAATGCAATAATGTATTTAATTACCAGTAAGAATAAAGAACATTTAAAAAGTCTTTGGGTTTAGTAAACACATCGAGGTGAAATGCACATTTTCATTGCTCATATTTTAACAGTGGCATGTTTCACTTACCACCAGGTCAAAACTGCAAATCCTAACGGTGCTGTGACAGTCACGATCAGCTTCCTCCAGTCAGTCACCAGAAAGGCAAAACCAGCCAGTAGCATGTTCCCTACAGACCAGGCCAGGCTGCCAATCACACCTATAAACGACCTGTGACCCGTGTCCACCCACTCAATGCCTGCAAGGAAAAGAAAATCAGAAATGAAACAGAACAGAAAGTCTTTTTACAGTGTGTGAATTAGATTTTTTGTGTTATCTAGAAGCTGAAAATCTGTAAGCACAACACAAACAGAGCTTACTGAGAACGACTGAGTTGATGCTGATTCCCGCCAGACCAAATCCTGTAAAAAATCTCAGTGTAGCAAACAGTATGTAGGAGTCTGCAAACGCGCTGGAGAAACCAAACACGATCACCATGATGTATGAGGCCAGAAGAATGTTCCTCCTCCCATACCTGGAAAAAAAAAAAAGCACCAGGGAGATTCCTGCAGGCGCCTCAAAGCTGCATCCTGAACATGTGTAAAAGACTAAAGATCTGTCAAGTGCAGGGTCCAGGTATTTCTTTAAATGATTGTGTTACTATTTAGTCTGATAAAACTAATTTAAATCACAGGGGTGAACAAGAGATAACAAAGGCCTCTAAAATCCACATGAACATTTAGATTTCCATACTTATCACAGAGATATCCGAACGTGATGGCCCCAAACATCACTCCAAAAAAGAATATTGTGCTTGTGGTTTTTGTCAGGCTCTTTCTGTCACAGACAAGGTCCCACTGAAAACACAAACAGAAAGTAATGAAGGTTTTATTATTGCAAATGTTTTAGGAGAAACTCTCTCCTGAATGGTTTCTGGTTTTGTTTTAGCCACCTAAAAATTTAACTTCTTGCTGCTTTTGCAAAAACAAGTGAAAATATCTCTGCAGAAGTTTGCTGCTCTTCAAGATCTCCACTCAGTTTTACAATAAAACCTGTGGTTTTACCTCTGTTGCAAGGGTGGAAGTGAAGGTCGAATTATCATAAACCCATCCACTCTGGCACTGGAGTGTGAGCGGGTCAGTGCTGCTGGAACTGTTGGATAAAAGCAGAAACTGTGGCTCTGCAAACATCTCACAGGATTTCAGGACCCCATCTCCTCCTGCAGGAATGCTGACGGCCAGCCGCTGCTCCTCAGTTAAATTGCTGAAGACTTCTCCATCATCCAAGGTGCTGAGGTCACAATGATGAGGCGGCACTGCAGCTATGAAGTTGTTCAGTAAGAAATGACAGGGAATAACAATTCGGGGGGAGACCAGCAGGGTGATGATGACGATTTGGAATGGCCCAAAGCCATTTATTTCCTCCAGGAGAGTCTCAAACGTCATCTTAGGCTTTTTGCTTCTAAAAACTGGCTTTTAACTGTCAGATATTTAATCCCCAGATAGGACGGCATAGGAAGGACACCCTCTTAGTTGGGGTTTCTGATTATCATTGTGTCTTCTGGCGAGTGCAGCTTGATTTAAGCTCTGCAGACCGACCTGATCATTAACTTCTGCATCACCTTTGGACACTGTAAAGCTGTCAAATATTACAGGATGGACACGGTTGCATGGATTAAACATTGGACATGTTGGTGCTTGTTCAACATGCATCCAGAGGGAGTCCAACTACATAAATACACAGTTTAGTCACCCTTATTATCTATTCAGTGGCAGCTACAAACTGCTCCATAAAAACTATCAGATTTATCTAGAAAATAATGATTTCCTTGTGCTTCATATTAAGTTATGGAAATAACTGACAGTGTGAGTCTGCTTTTTAAGGTTTCCCCAACTCTTGATTTCTCCATCCACTGTATCATTAACAGTAGTTTGACCCCAGTGTGGTGTTAAGCAATTTTTAACGTGCTGTGGTGTCCGTGTCCTAGTTAGGCCAATCTAAAAGCACATGAAACAACTGAGATAAACAAACAGCAGGTTTACTTGTGGTTTCTAGAGTTCCTAAAAGTCAAATGGGAGGCAGAGCCTTCAGTTATCTGACCCCTCTCTGTGGAACCAGCTTCAGAAAGCAGACGCCCTCTCTACCTTTTAGATCAGGCTTCATTTGGACTTTCCTTCTGGATGAAGCTTGTAGTTCGGGTTGGCTTGGTGACCCTTATCCAGCTGGGGAATGTCCCATGATGCACTGAACACTTCCCTCCACTTTTCACTCTCCATGTACAAATAGAAATGAAATTGTATTTATATAGTACCCAAAACTACTTGACATTATACATCACATTCACATACTAATGGCAGAAGCTGCCATGCAAGACAGCTAACCACAACTCATCAGGAGCAATTTGTTGTGTTGCACAGGGACACCTCAACATGAGCTCAACAGTCCAAGGATTGAACTGGCAACCCTCAGGTTACAAGCTGACCACTCTACACGCTGAGCCACGCCATTAACGATGACATTGTTGTAATTATTGTTGACCCCTCTGTCCTGTCCTCTCTGCCCCCAAGATGGCTGCCCTTCTTGGTTCTGGTCCTACTGGAGGTTCTTCCTTCCTGTTCAAAGGGAGTTTTTTTTTCCTCTCCACTGTTGCCTGCTGCCTCGTGCATACTGTGGGAATGAACTAAAGAGACAATTCCAAGCAATTTGTTGGTTTTCTTTGCTAAGCAATGGTTTTATGAACTTGTTGTATGAACACAGTTGTTATAAATTGGACTGATGTGGATAAATAATGGATTTGTTGCAAATTGTACTGAACTGGATTGTGTCTGTAAAAGTGCCTTGAGATGACTTTGTTGTGATTTGGCACAATATCCATCCATCCATTATTTGCCGCTTATCTGGACTCGGGTCGCAGGGGCAGCTGCCGAAGCAGGGAAACCCAGACTTCCCTCTCCCCAGCCACATTCACCAGCTCATCCATGGGGATCCCGAGGGGTTCCCAGGGCAGCCAAGAGATGTAGTCTATCCAGCGTGTCCTGGGTCTTCCCCAGGGCCTCTTTCCGGTGGGACGTGCCTGGAACACCTCACCAGGGAGGTGTCCAGGAGGCATCCTGACCAGATGCCTGGGCCACCTGCAGAGTAGAGCAGTGACTCTACTCTGAGCCCCTCCTGGATCACAAAGTTTCTCACTCTATCTCTTAGGGAGAGCCCAGCCACCCTGTGGAGAAAACTCATTGCAATCTTGTTCTTTCGATCTCTACCCACAACTTGTGGGACACAGTCTAATGCCTTCTCCAAATCCACAAAGCACATGTAGATTGGTTGAGCGAACTCCCATGCCCCCTCCAAGACCTTGAAGAGAGTATAGAGCTGGTCCACTGTTCCACGACTGGGACGAAAACCACAATGCTCCTCCTTAGTCCGAGGTTCGACTATCCGACGGACCCTCCTCTCTAGTACCCCTGAATAGACTTTACTAGGGAGGCTGAGGAGTGTGTAGTCGGAGCACACCCGCCGGTCCCCTTTTTTAAAGAGCGGGACCACCACCCTAGTCTGCCAGTCCAAGGGAACTGTCCCTAATATCCACGCAATGCTGCAGAGGCGTGTCAGCCAAGGCCTGCCAGGCCTGACTGGCATCCTCCCCCACCATCTAAGCCAACTGGGTGGTGATCAGTTGACAGCTCCACCCCTCTCTTCACCCAAGTGTCCAAGACATGCAGCTGCAAGTCCAACGATATGACAACAAAGTCCATCATCGAATTGCGGCCTAGAGTGTCCTGGTGCCAAGTGCACATGTGGACACTCTTATGTCTGAACAAGGTGTGTGTTATGGACAATCCACGACGAACACAGAAGTCCAACAACAAAAGACCACTCGGATTTAGATCAGGGGCACCATTCCTCCCAATCACGCCCCTCCCGGTCTGGCTGTTTGGTGCATAAGCACAAACAACAGTCAGGACCTGTCCCYCCACCTGAAGRTGGAGGGAGGCTACCCTTTCATCCACAAACCCTAATGTACAGGCACCAAGTTGGGGGGCAATGAGCATGCCCACACCTGCTCTGCGCCTCTCACCAAGAGCAACTCCAGAATGGAAGAGGGTCCAGCCCCTCTCAAGGACAGTGGTTCCAGAGCCCAAGCTGTATGTTGAGGTGAGTCCAGCTATATCTAACCGGAACCGCTTAACCTTGCACACCAGCTCAGGTTTCTTCCCTGCCAGAAAGATGACATTCCACATCCCTAGAGCTAGCTTCTGCAGCCAAGGATCAGACCACCAGGGTCCCCGCCTCTGGCAGTCGCCCATCTCACCCTGCACCCGACCCTTATGGTCCTGAGCCCATGGGAGATTTATGATTATATAAATATATGAATTAAGAACTGAACATTTATCTTAACTAAATTAAAAAGAAACAATAAAACAGTACATATGCACAATAATAATCTTTGTAGATCCTGAATTAAAAAGAAGGGAGAAATCAACCTCTGCTTTGTGTAATTACACCAGAAATCAGTGGGGCTGCCATGTTCCAGTAGCAGGGTGCAGCTTGCAGAGGAGCAGTGTTGTCCATCTGGATAACTAGAAGTTAATGAGCCAATAAATTAAACCTCCATCTGAGATCATATTCAACAAAAGGAGCTGTGAATTGAAATTATGTATAATTACGAATCCACACTTCCAAGCTCATGAGGCTGATGCATAAAAGGCACTGGTGATTAAATGTGAATTTGCTGCGCCTTTTTAAGCAACTCACCCATTAAGAAGCTTTTATTTCTGCTCTGTCTGTTTTATAAACAACGAAACCTTTAGAAAAAAGATTTCTTCCTAAAGCTCGTAAAAATGTATTTCAGAAGTTTTACGATGATTCAGTTTGGACAAATGATGACGTCACTGATGCGACACCTGGGTGACGTAGGTGGCGCGGATGGAGACGCTTTTACGAGCAACGCTGAAACAGATGGTGCTGATGTTTTATTATTTGTTTTCTTTTTGTGCCTCTCACTGTCTTTTACTTGAGATAAAGCTGGAACATTTCTATCGAGATGAAGGTGGGTTTTAAGCGAGCCAAGGCTGGAAGAGACTTCATGGCGGGAGGCATCAGCTCGTGCAGCCGACAGGTGAGTTAAACTCTTCAGTCTTTAATAAATCAATACTTTTCTTGCTCAGTCTTTTCATTTCGTCTTATTTTTCTTCTTTGGCACACATACCAACAAGACGGCGCGTTCAATGGAAATTTGTCTGCTTCCATATTTAACGGAGCCCAAATTAAATTCCAAACATGTAGAGAGGATCAGCTTGTCAGAGTGGAAATGAGAAAATCTAATTATATTTAAATAGTAGTGTAGCGTGGTTAAACTAGTCAGTATTTATTTATGCAGTCAGTTAGAAAGCAGTAAATATCTGGCTGTTATTGAAACAACAGTGTGGTTGTGTTGGCTCACCTGAACTATTTTACTTTATTAAGGTGGAGAGTTAAATCTATTTCTAGAATTTACAACAGAAAGGGTTTGTTGTCTTTTCAAACCCCTCATTTATTCAAGAGGAAAACACGTTAATAAATTATTCTTCGTTTCTTTCTTTCTGTGACGTCCTCATCTAAATATTTTTGAGTTTAATCAAATTTTGCTGGAACTGAATCAACATAAATCATACAAGGAGAGAGCTGTTAATTCCCACAAAACTTCTTCTCTCAGCATCAGATGAGACAAAAAGGTCTCTTTAAATTTTAGCTAATATCAGCATCAAAATTATTACTCATGCTTTAAATTCTACATCTATACTTTTACCTGGTGTAAGGAAATCATGTTTTTTAATAATAAAACCATTGTTTGCAAACCATAAAATAAAGATACTGATAATAAAATCTCCAGAAGATTGGCAATTAATGGAAAAGCTTTGATCAGCTGGTACATTTAAGTTGATAAATCATATGATATCATGTTTACAGTTATGCTGATCACAGAGTCAGTAAGTAGCTATTTCTAGTGATTTAAGTGCATAAATGTACAGAGATTAGATTAGATTAGACTACAGTGGAGAAATTCACTCGTTACAGCAGCTCGTTACAGAATAAAGTGCAGAAAGCAGACAGAATAAGGTGAACATGCATCACAACAAGAAGGTGCAATATAAATTATTTACAAGAAAAGAAGTCTAAGAAAAGCAAAAAATATGTAACATTATAAATATTATATATATATACACACATATATGTATACACAGTTTATTCTTTTGCCATTATTTGGCTTCCTTTCTTGCCTTTCATTTGCTCATTTTACTCAATAACAGCAATTGGGGAGGTTTAATAAAGCTGGGAATTAACCTAAAGTCTCATCCGTCATTTGTAAATTCTGAGCATCATAACTGTTTCGTAAAAAAATTTTGTCCATATAAGAGATAATATAATATTTGCATTTAAATGTAAACATGATTTATTAATTGTTGGGGCACTAATGATTGCAAACAAATAACTTAATTAACTACAAAATTAAACAAATTTGTTAAAAAGCTGTTGCCATTAAGTCATATTTTTGGATGAGGTGGATAGAAACTTGCAGCCAGTTAGATAGCAGAGTTCATGTGTTTCTACAAAGTTTTATGATCTTTCCGCCTTCACTCTTGGACTCCAGAAAGTGTTTCTAGGCTGAGCACAGTTCATCCGTTCCCTTTCCTTCTGAAGATCAATAGAAGAAACTGTTTAAACTTTCTCCTCTCTAAAAAAGCTCAAACAGCTGTTTACACATCTTTCCTGTGGGACACTGTCTGCAGTACACAAATCTGCCCACAAAATGGAGCTAAAACCTCATCTTAAAGCTGAAGTCCATTTGCAGCTGGTAAAGTGTGTTTACCCTCCAGCTACTGACGAGAGAAACAACAGGAGAAATTTCCATTGTTAAAACTAGTTTTTCATTATCTCATAATGTCTCATTTCTAAGTGTATACACTTAGAAAGACTGTAGTGGTCACTACTGATGAGAAAAAACTGAAATAGAAGGAATTTATCAATTTAAATTAAATGGAAAAAAGTGCACTTGTCGTCTTAAGTGACAATTAATTACTTGTGTCAAGTGAGACTTTTACAACAAAAAACCTGATTCAACTATTTAAATCATCCATATTGTGGCAAGCAACTCATTAATAAGAATCTATGATTATTTTAAGCTCATTCAGTTTGAAAGATTTCAACAGCTTGCAGGTCTTATCTGGTGCGATCTCAACAACAGGAAAGAAAGGCTGAGAATTTCCTCCGCTGCGGAGGAAAACTTCATTACAGTTGCCGGTTTCAGAAGGTGGAATAAAAAGCTTGTCAGATTACAGCCCACATTAGAGAGAGTTCAAACAGCAGCCAGATCGCCACATCATCTGTTAGAGAAGACCACGCGCGTCAAGTCCCAGCCACCAAACTGATGAGAACTAGTTTCTCTGCATGAAATGGAAGAAAGAACTACTGGTAGATGGAAACAAACTCTGTGTTTCCACGTGGCAACAGGCAGTTAGTTTTGTTTTTATAGAACATTTCTTTACATGTATATGGAGTTAGTTTTGTCTTTTTATTAAATGCAAAAAAAAAAATTATCTGAAAGGAAAAAAAAATATTTATATCAAATATTTTTTTTTCCTTTCAGATAATTTTTTTTTTGCATTTAATAAAAAGACAAAACTAACTCCATACATGTAAACCCATTTACTGAACACAAAAACGAAGTATAGGAAAACATGGCAGACAAGTAGAAGCATGCACCTACTGTGTGTACATGCATACTCACGTATACAAACATGCAAACAAAAGCAGTTAAAATGACTTGCAGAAAGGCACGTATAACAAAAGTAAGCAGGAAAATACTTTACAAGCTCTATTCCAGAGTTATGGACCACAGTAAGTGAAGGCACCATCACCCGTTCACCACTTCACCATTAGAGTTCCCTGGTAAGTTAACTGGGACGTATGAGATTGGTCGCTTTCATCCTCTAAATGTGAGACTGGAAAGTCAGAATCTTCATAAATAAGTGATTTTTGGTGGTTTTGGTTCACTGCTGTGACTAAACGCAGACATTCCCAGAATCAGCATCTCTTGGCAAGACAATGCCAAATTCAGATTTTTATTCTTTTAATGCATGAATAATAACTTTAATTGGTATTTTTCTGATTGTATCAGCTGCATACAGTAATAGCAGAATGTTTTTGGCAGTAATCGTGCACTAATATATACGGGAAGTTGTGGTAAATGCCCATCAAAAAGGCTCCCCCGAAAGCCCCAGTGTAATCCGAGCAGTGACGTGCGGTCAGGTGAGGCAGGAAAAAGAAATACAATAAATATTAATATTTTCCACTAATCTGTGTTAAAAAATGCATTTTCAGTATGACTAACACATTTTTGACAGTTTATTAACTTCAAGTCAAGTCAAAGAGGTTTATTATTCACATGCACAGTTATACATAGCACAATTGTACAGTGAAATGTGTATTCTGTACCTGCATCCTTTAAGAATAGAAGAATAAGCTAAATATTTATAAAATAGAATAAAAATAGAATTGAATAAAAAAAACTTCAGGAGCTTCAGGAGATGATCACCTGTTTCATGACCA
>CM047990.1:29494409-29513783 GCA_026261665.1 Melanotaenia duboulayi | reverse complement strand
CACAACTTAAACTACGTGCTTATGTGGCAACTTCACCTTCCTTACAATATTTAAAATGCTACATATCTGAAAAGTGAAACTTAGAAAAATTATATTTACCTTTTTTAGTTTTTTTCTGTTTCTTTAAAGCAAAAACAACAACAGTACTGGCCAGCCAACAGATGCAAACAGACATTTTTAGAGATAAAAGAAAACAAAAAAATAAGGGGCAGAGGACACAGAAAGGGTACAAGAGGAAACAGTACTGTGAAGGGTATAACAGCATGTAATGTGGGGTTGGGGGTGAGGTGAGGACAAAGTACCAGGACACATAACCACTAACAACACTATCTGTAATATTAGTTCTGCTTTTAAATACATAACGTGTACAAAGCTCTATGTCATTCTCCAAGTGGTCACCACACAGACATTTACCTCCAAAAAAAAAAAAAAAGTTGTGGGATTAAGAAAAAAACGTAGAGAAAAGCTGAGGAATCTGCTGAGATTGTTTTTCACTGAAGGCATACTTACAATTCTAACATGTATAAGGACAGCTAATAATCTGTAACAAAGCTCTCTGGTATTGGCAACCACTCTGAGTTAAAAAGAAAAACTGGCCTTGTCCTATAAAGAAAACCCCTAAAAACATCCAGATGGTTTCACAGGCTGTTGCTATTTACACGTGAAGTCAGAATGCGGAGGTTTTTCTATCTTACTTTGTCTGGTATGTGCAGTGGTGAGCACAGGGGAATCATGAGGGTGACCTCCATTGTCTCAATATGTTGCTCTGAAGGGGTCGCAGAGACCACGCAGCACCCTCTAACCACTCGTCTAGACGGCTGGAAGCACCCTCTGATCCTTCCTCGGGTCTTTCTAATTAGGCTGCGTGGGTAGTTGGCTTAAAAGAGCAAAGTTCAGCTTCTTTACAGCCAATCCATGCACATTCCAGGCAGATCCTAATTTTTGTTTCTCATTTCCATATTGTGTGAAAATAATTACAATATTCTAAGTTAGATGGGAGGTATTGGAGATTTAAATTTGTATATTAATGTACTGCTTTAGCATGCTCAGCATCTTTGCTGCAGCGTCTGGTTTGCTCAGGTCCAATAAGATGCAAACGCTCTGCTAAATTACCAAAGAACTGCCCAATAAATTGGTGTTAATAAAGTTTCACTACTGAACTCAGGAAAAATCTTCTCAAAACTTTGCATGCACAACTGGTGCCCCCTTATCAGTCCTCTTCCCCCAGCAATCCGTGCACACCACTGCTTTTTATGCTCTTCTGACTGCATGAGTTGAGTGGGTAAGCCCATAACATGAATTTTTTTGCACAAGCTATTAGTTTGGCAAATAAATGCTCGCTTCCTTGCTAAAACTTTAGCTCAATTAAATAACTGCACAATAAGAAAATACCCTGTAGCCACACAAGTTACTTATTCTAACACAGATATGTTGATACAAATAAAACAACAAAACTTACAGTAGAGTACATGTATCGCAGTATATGTTTTTACTAATGTGTGTCTGGTTGGATGAGTAAGAAAGAAGAGAAAGCACTAAAGTGTCCCTTCAATTTAAACTGAAACAACGTGGTTGATAAAAGCTAAACATCTCCTCTCATGTCAGTAACATATACAGACTGATTATGATGCTACAGTGAAATACAAAGCAGGGGTTGCTGAACGGATGTAACTCAGAGCTGGGTATCATTTCACTCACTGATTCCCAACGTATAAAGAATCTTAACTAAAACTAAAGACAGTGAAGGAATATTTTTTAAAAATATATAAAAATCTTAACGTTTCTACATACAATGAACTGTTTCATACAATTAAAGATAAAAATATTCCCTATGATTATATGCTAAAGTTAAATATTTTTTACTGTCGGTATAGATAAGATCTTAAAAAAAAAAAAAAAAAGCTTTTTTTTTTTTTAGGAATTAATGGATGAAGGGGGATTGGTTTAAGATGGTCAAATGGATGCTTTATACAAATAAATTAATAATTGGCCTCTAAAAGTTACTCAAATAAGACCTCCTCAGAAGTTAAAAAAAAGGAAAATAGCACAAGTAATTATTCATATTGGACTAATTATCTCTGTAAAGTGCTCCAGTCCTCCATATTGCACAGCAGTCATTTAAAAAGTCGTCTTTGGGACTCGGAATCAGATGCAGAGAGCACATTGCACGAAATGGCTGCTATTCAGAACCAGCTCATGATACCCAGCTCTGGCTTGAAGCTTTGACTGAAGCTAGAAAATGGGACCGTGCACTCGCTGCAGGTCAGATGCACAAAAATTAAAAAAGACAGTGTCTCTGCTATTGTGTAGGTAGGATTTTATGCTCTGCTGGGAGCAAAAAGGTTTAGCTGATAGAGAGGAGGTGGGGTCGAGATGTGAGATGCATAGACCCTAACCCTTATTTTTCCACACAGGGGGACCCTCGTCAATCACATGAGGGTTTTTTGCTGTGGTTGCCTCAATGCAAGGCATCTCTGCTACTCTGATCAACCTGTATCTGATTTAGGTCGATAGATGAGGGGGTAAAATACTGCATGTTTAGAGAACTACAAAAAGGACGGGAAACAGAGTGTGGGGTTGAGTAAGGCAGGATGTGGTTATGAATACCATTCTCTATAGATAGCTTAGCCCCGGGCCTTGCAGAAGGCCTTGAGGCACAAAAGGTTAAATTAAAAAGACTCGAGCTTCACGGGCTGTAGATCAAGGCTCAGGGCTGAAAGTCCAGGTCTATGTCGAGGTTTGAATCTGAGGCTCTAGGTGGCCTGGTCAAGGGCTCGCAGCAGGTCACAGCCCTGGAGGAGGTGCAGGTTGCCCTGCAGAGGGACGTTGACCTCGCAGTCGTAACGAGTCAACTCCGGCAAACAGGAGGGCTCAAATGAAGGGCCCAGCAAACGACTAGCGATGCCTGAAACGACAGAGGGGGAAGTTATATCGGTAAAGGATGGACATTTGAATTGGAAACTGAATTATTCTTCCAAACGCAGACTTCTTTCAGCTCACCCTCTGTCTTGTTAGAAGGCAGCATGTTATACTCTGTGTAGCTGCAGCTCTTTTGGGAAAAGGATTTTTCATTTACACCACTTAACCCATTTCCTGGGTACTGAGACTTCCTGTGTTGTTGCAGAGAGCTGAAAAATGAGGACAGGTTGCCGGGCATCATCCTCCTCATTGCAGACTCTGTGAGCAGAGAGCCAGAGGTTAAAGGCACCGCCGACTGGAGGGAAGATGAAATCATGTGACCGAAACAGACTTACCTGTGAGTGATTCTGTGCTGAGGGAGCGATCCATACAGCGGTCATTCCTCATCTTTTTCCATCCGATTTCTGTCGGCTTACTTTCACTCTGAAACAGACCCGAACAGACATTCATTAATCATCTTACAGCACAATGCATAACAACTTGAACAAGTCTTGTTTTCCGTGCTTCAACACCCCTGACTGAAATTAATAAAAAAAAAAAGAAGCTGTAGGATCCATCCAATTAGAATCAGGTGTGTTGGAGCAGGGAAACAACAAAAACCTTCAGGGTAGAAGCCCTCAAGGACTGGAGTTTGACACCCCTGTTCTAGAGTAAAAATGTGAGACCATCTGTCTGATGGCTAAAACTTGGCTGAAATTGGCTCAGGGATGTCCAGTCTCAGCCTTCAAAGGCCACCATCCTGCAGGTTTTACATGTTTCCCTGCTCCAACACACCTGATTCAAATTAAATGGATCTAAATGGACTAGAACTGGACATCCCTGATGCAACAGCCCAATGAATGCCAGAAAGAATCAAGGTGATGCAATAATCCAGTCAAATGAATCCTGTAAACCTTAACACTGTAAAGAAGATCAGGCCAGAATTCCTTCAGAGACTGATGGTGGCATTCAGGAGAACATTACTTCTTGCAGTGGAATCATGATGAAGACTTAGTTTTTGCTCATCATTTACCTGGTAAGGACCACATGATTTCTATTACATCGTACAGCGTGAGACCTTCTGCTTTACTGCTTTTATAATTGTGTGAATTTAACAAGAAGTATGATCTTTCATTTTCTTAATGAACAGTATCCTTTATGTCTGTCTTTTCTTTTTCTCTGCCCGGGTATTGCATAGCATCTCAGAGCATCTACATGGTTGTGACAGAAACTCACCACAGCCATCTGGTCGAAGGAGCGCTTGATATTGTTGGCCATGGCTACCCTGGCTGGGCTCGCATCTTTATAAGCTTGTATAAAATTGTCAATAGACCTGCAGACACAAACACATGCAAAGATTTGTCAGAATATACAAAGCTATTTCATGTCCTCATGTTCCTTAATGACTTTAAAAATGTCACTTAGCAATGCTTCCTTATTCCTGAGAGGACTTCATTATGTCACCTCTGTTTCTGCATGAGATGTGAAATGTTCTGCTGGCAGGATGGGCGCTCTTCTCCTGACATATTGTCCATCAGGTAGGCCTTGCTGGGTCGTTGCTGCTGGTATGTTATCAAAGGGTCTGGAGGCCACTGCATGGAAGACAGAGGGGTGCTGGCTGGGGCCCGGTACGGGGGATTCTGCATGTGGCCCATCATGTATGACCTTCCACGAGTGTCCACAGAAGCCTGACCGGAGCCGGTCCTCCCCCCTAAGCCCCATGATGCTTTCTGCTGGGGCTGGTAGTGGCCTTGGGGCTGAGAGGTGGGGGACAGCGGCTGGAAGAGGCTGGCGATGTTGCTGAAGCTCTGGTGGGTGTTTAGGTTGCTGGAGCTTCCCATGGATCCACCTTGAGAGGCCTCTACGGGTTCAGGATCAGGAATGATGGGATTCAGCTGGAAGTCTTCTCCATCCATGGGGATGTAAGGAGCCAATGTCTCCAAGTCCAAATCACTCAGGTCCCGCTGGAAGAGGTGAAACACAAGCAAGTTGTTAAAAGCAAAATTTGTCTGATTCTGTATGAACCAGAGGAAAACCGCTATGGTTAGGAAAGGCTGGGTACACTGAAGTTTACACTAATGCTAAATGTGTTTTAAATCATTCATTCATTCATTCATGCAAAACAGGTAACATCTGGCCCTGAATCAATGAGAGCATGGCTTCCTGGATTTAGTCCAAAACCTGCATGTGCTTTCAGGGGCCCTTGCAACATTTCCAATGACCTTTGAGCCCTGTCAGCCCAACATAACTCTAGCCTGTGCTGTAACTGAGCCTTTAACACCACAAGTAGCCCAGATTAGGCTCATATGTGTCTGTTATCTGGGAAGATGATGCCAGATTGTCTCGGCAGATAGCTCATAATGTGGTTAAGAAATGAGAGCAAACAGGAAGATTGGAGGTTAAGCTGCACTCTGGAAGGCCAAGAAAAGTTCCTGAGAGACCCACAGTGTAATTTTCAGTCAGTCAAGGAAGAGTCATCAGAGGAAAAACCTTCATGAATCCTCTCTAATTCAGTTCCATGCATTTGGAGACAAAGCCTGTGGACTGATGAAGCTACATAAAACTATTTTAAGGAAAAAAGGCAGCAGATTTTTATGAAAAGCAGACAGGTAGACTCGTCGTGTTTTGGGCACGTATTGCAGCCATTCACACAGGGAATATTCTACTAGTAGAAGGAATGGAGTGCCAGATATCATGACAAGATGGTGCGTTTAACATGACGGTGATCCTAAATATGCCTCAACCTAAATGGTTGTCGCATGGCACCCAAAACTAGAAGGACTTTGTAGGAACGGTTATGGGAACGATGTACTGACTATACAGTACTAAAACTTTTTCTTTCTAATAATAGTTTAACTGTAAAAAATAGAAACAGCAATAATCTTGGTGTATTTAAATTTGCATCTTTGAGGCACAAAAATTGGAGGATGTCATTCAGTAGGAGAGGGGAGCCCAATGTTTTGCATGTCTGTAAACTATTTGCATGGTTCATTAATGCTAACTGTTGACAAAGATGCAGTGAATGGTTTGTATGGTCACTTCAGCTTAAAATCCCTAAAGAGGTTTTCCAGTAAACAGTTAATGAGCCAGAACTTTCAGCTTCTGGTATCTTTTGTCTCACACAAACCTCCGAGTTTGTAGAGCTGTTGTTTCCATCTGTGTCGAGAGCGAACAGCTTCTCAGTGAGCTCCAACTTCAGGTCGCTGTCCACTGAGTTGTAGTAATCACCTGGACTGCTGGGCTGCAGGGGAGGAAGGAGAATGTGAGGCGAACGGAGGCGAGAGAAGCAAAAAGAGCACAAACAAAAGGGAGAGGACAAAAAGTTTCAACAAAGGCACCATTCACTGCTAACAGCCTGTTGCATCCAAACATCCACCCACGATATTCTCACACACTCTGCCCACTTTGAGTGACCTCACTGAACACGGACAGAACAAACTGAAATCAACGCAATCAAACAGTGGCCCACTCTCAAACTAATTACACTCCCTCAGCTGAACAATCAGCCTCTCAACCCTCCTCACCGTGGAGCAGCTGCTGAGGCTCGGAGTGGCGCTACCCGGAGGTGAATTCTGCTGCACGGTGAATGCGCTGCCCATGTCCCCCGCTGCTGCAGCCGTGGCTTGGGCCGCCGCAGCTGGAGCAGGCTTGTGGCTCTCGCTGGCCCAGGATGGAGGTCCTGGAGGGGGCATGGATGGAGCAGACACAGGGGTGAATGCTGCCGGCTGCTGGGGCTTGTCAAACTGACAGCGACCTTTAAGGAGCCAGAAGGCATGGCCAAAATCAAAAGTTATGAAGAAGAAAGGGGAAAAAACCTGCAGTACATTTTTGTACATTGTTAACATTAAACCCTTGTAAAGGCTTTTAGAAGTCAATACTGACCGAAATCCAGGGAGATGATGGTGTCTCCAGGTGTCGGAGCCAGTTGAGCGAGGTCCTCCGGCTCCTCCTTGAGTGTGGTGTAGAGGGAATCACCCGGCTCGCCGCTCATGCCTACTCCTCCGGCGGTAAAGAAGCTGCCCATGTGTCGCGGCTTGAACATGGACTCTGTCTGCTCCAAGGACAAAATCATAGCCTTGTTCTCCACGTCGCTGCAGGTTTAGAGAGAACACAGTGAGGTGGAGGAGAATTTTATTTGCAAGGTTAACGGAGCAGTTCAGCTAAAAGTTTTCACCTGAGGACGTAGTTAATGCAGACGATGCACTGCGGCTGAGAGTTGCGGCTGTTGTAAATAACAGTTCCCTGAGTCTCCACCCACACGTAGCCCCCGCTCTTAGCCAGCATGCGATACTGTCCACTCATGGCCTGGCCTTTGGTACATACTGCAAAGACACAAAAGGACAAGCTGAGCCTCACCTCTCAAATATATCATCATGTTATATTCTGGGTACAGGATGGCTAATAAGTAATAAAAAATGCTTTTTTAAAATGAAGAGTGGAAACCCTTCATTTCCAACTAGTAGTGTTTATGGTTTTAAAGTAGATGAAGATCTACAGGCCACAATCCTTTTCCATACCAGCCCCCTTGGGTTTATGAAATCTCTTAGGACCTGTAGACATTAACAGATGCATCCAAGCTTAAAGAAGCAATCTTAAAATGGATCTTTAGGCTACTTTTTCTGAACAACCTGCCAAGACATATAATTTTTGTTGCCATTTCTTTAGTGTATCTATAAAAAAACTTCTCAGCATGGAAGCAGAAACTGGACACGTGGAGGACAGAAGAAGAAGTATCAGGGCTAAAAACATCTACAGTGGATGAACAGGATTTGAAAGTGACGTCCTGATAAAATATAAAGACCTGGAGTTGATCCATCTATTGCTGACTGAAGCCTCATCAGTAATGGTCTCCATGGAAACATGGCTGTCAAGAAGCCCATCTTAGGAAAGGAACAGGGAGAAAAGGTGTGTCACATGACACAAGAACTGGACTGAAGTAAGTGCTAACAGGTCTGATGGAGAGATGGATCCTCTCCAGAACCCAGACCTCAACATTATTGAAGCAGTGTGGGTTCATCTGGATAGAGAACAGAACAAAAGGCAGCCAATTACCAAAACTTTAGAAAGTCCTTCAAGTCTGGAGAACTTTCCTGAAGACTACTGGAAGACATGTCAGAAAGGCTCTCTAGGAGGAATAAAGAATAAATCTGCTCAGACCAAATATTAACTTCAAGCTTCTATAAAATCTACCAACTTTATTTTTGTCCCATGCTGTGCTTCTATTGTTGCAGCATTTCCTGTTTTCTCAACGATATAAAGAATAAAGATGTGGCTTAAGACTTTTTCCCAGTACTGTAAGTTACAAATAGTTTCGTTATGAAAAGCCACAGTTTGTATTTATTTAGTATGAAGATTTTCAGATCAAGCAAACATTTGTTAGGAGGACAAAGCTGGATGTTTGACTTTGAGCTGAGGAGGAGATGTGCTGGCTGCGGTCCAGAGTTCAGCACTGGCGTGGGAATCGAGCAGGACCGGTCAGACAGCGGACATTGGGCCACTGACACTGTGTGTGAGTGTGTACAAGTGTGAGCAACTTTTCGAGGAAGCATGGGGCAACGTTATATGTGGCAGGGAACGGCGTTAGCATGTGCTGATCGACAGGCTGGTCACGTTGGCCGTGAGAGCGGGTCGTGCGTTTGTGAGTGTGTGTGTGAGACATTAAGATAGAGAGCCCCTTTATCTCAGAACATTTCAGCCAGCTAAAGTCTGCAGATGACAGCACAGAGGAAAAGAAACACACTCAAAACAAGAATATCAAACTTCCTTCTTAGTGTTTTTTTTCCTTCATTTTGATGGCGCAGGACCATGAGAACCACACTGCAGCCTTATCGCTTTAAGAAAAATAAAGTCTTTAAATCTAAATCTGAAACTTTACAACATTTTATCAAACCAAAATAGTACCTCAGCATGTTCTGAAAGAGTTCTGTTAGCAGCACAAGCATCCCAACAATGTGGCACACTTTGGTGGGAAAAATGTGAGCTCTGCTTATTTCATTTTTAAAAAGATTTCCATGTCTGAGTTTAGAAGCTTGCGTCTTGTTTTTAAAGGAATAGTGCACTACTTTTTAAAAATAAAGAACTGTTTCGGGCCTGTGGAGCAAACACACATACAGACGTGCAGCAGATGCAGCTTTATGAGCAACGGTGACTGCAGCTCAAAGCATCTAATGATGCCCCAGTGTCAGTGGAGAGAACAGCCATGACACTTTAGAGCCTGTCCACACACACACACACACACACACACAAACAAAAAAACAGTGTCATTAGTTTGTAACAGAGGCCACCTGCTCCCCTGTCCACCGTTTGTTTGTGGCACCAGATGTGTGCAAACCTCATCAGGCCATCAGTGCTTTCACTTAATTTGATAAAAGACATCTTAATACCCTTTCCCTGCTCTAACACACACACACACACACACACACACACACACACACACACACACACACAGGAAAAGCCATGAACAGAGCTGGACATAAAACATATATGCAAAAATAACTGCTGATATCTACACCCAACATATATTTTTATAATATTACACTTTATAAGCATCTTTATAAACACAAAATGATTTTTTTTTTTTTAAAAGAATTTTATTTCATTTAATTGTTTGAATCTTTATTTTAAAAAAAATAAGTAGAAAAATATTTTCTATCATCACAGGCCAAACTCACTGTTGGAAGAAAGAAAACAAAAAAACAAACAATATATCTGAAATTTGATGCAGCAACAGGAATGCAGTTTATAGGAAACCGTTATCTGTGTTCTGGAAGCTTCTACAATTAGGAGACTAACCACTGACCGGTGAGGGTGCCAGGATTGGGTATAAAAGAAGCATCCAAAGTTTTATAGACAATTTTCACTAATCGTGTGGGTTCTGATCGATGAGTTCAGAGTAATTTTTTATTGTAAATGGAGGAATCAAAAGGCTATGATTGTAGCACCTTTAAAGCCAACACTACATGTTATATGTTGATAAGCTGAAATCTGACTCAAGTGAGACCTGATGGGTTGACATCAACCGATTTCATAAACAGCATAAAGTGCCAGAAATATTGACGACACCACCATAACCAACAACGTTCTATGATGGCAAATCACATTTTTAACTTTTTAAATATTTGGCTTAACAATCTGAACTTTTAGAAAAGACGACAGGAAAAACCAAACCAACAGTTCACGATTCTCCATATTCGGAGCACTGCCCCCATGTTGTGGTGGAAAACACCACGGAGTAGCTGAAGCTGTATAGACGCACTACGCACGTTCATGTTCAGTCCCATGACTACAAAACCTCCACTGAGGGTTTTGTTGCATGAAAATCTTCACTTCTTTATATATTTTAGATAAAATGAAATTGGTAAGAAATCGTTTCTTTGTAAAATAAAGATCAATGCTGCATTTTAGAAAATTCTCTGCTTTCTGGAAACGTGTTTTGTACTTTAGAGAATTCTGTACTTTAGTTATGGCTGCATGAATCTGACTGGAACATCTGCAGTTGACTGTATTTGGACAGGTGTGACTTACGGTTGTGGTGGCTCTTGGTGACGCTGTCTGAGTCCAGGGCGTGATAGAAGTCGTAGACCGAACGACCCAGCAGATCCTCCGGAGCGTAACCCATCAACTCTGTCACTCTGAAAGAAAAAACATTAAATCGGGTTATTACTCTCAACTTTTCCTCATCCTGCATGTTATGCTCACAAGTTAAATCCTGCTGTCCAGTCCTGGACCTCTGCCCTTCAGAAGACATCACACACAATTTAGAAATCAGAGGCGAGTAAGAACTGTTCAGATCATCCGTCTCTGCTAACACCCTGTGCTTCTCAGAACAGCTAATCTCTTTCTGCCCATCATCACAAGTTCACTTTGTTAAAGAGGACTTTGTGGCTTGACTTTATAGTTTCACCTTTTTCTATTTTTTATCTCCAGCTCCCCTCAAATGCATCATAATTCAGGATTACAGTAATGTGATTATCAAAGCAAGGCATTCAGGTGCATTAGGTTACATGAGCTCTTTGGACTTGAATACAGATGTGGTTTCAGGCTGTCATGTCCTTGAACAGGCCATACACTGTTAGTACGGTTTCATTTTAACTGGGCTTTAAATCCAACTGAGGCCAAAAGGCACGAGAACACGATCCAAACAGGAAATGACTCCTGACCCCAAGCAGTCGAAACCAAAACTGAATAAGTGACAAGAAATATTCTCTTCAGAGGGAAAGTAATGATTTAACTTCAAATGAAGAGGTTATTTTTTGACGTATCTACAGTTGTAGCAACTTTATTCACATCATAACTCTACTAAATCGGATTTATAGATATAGAACTCAACTTACTGACCCTGAAAACGATTACTGGCTAGCGCTTGCAAACTGGCACAAAAAACATGACGAGCTGGAATTCAACTGACTGGAATGTGAATGTAATAACCAAGTGACTCCATAATCTCTCATTCTGGCATCAAGATGGTTTACTAAATCGTGCATAAGGGAGCTGAGGGAGAGTTTTTGGTTAATAGGCTTGAGTTTGTGGACAAAAAAAAGAACACTTAACTTTTGCACAAAACAAACTCTTGGATTTTTTTAAACATCGTCTAGTTTCACTTTGCGAGAATAAATCAGTTTATTTTAGTTTTGTTTTGCTTTAGTTCCCCCCCCAAAACACACATTTAAGTCCCATGTTTGAGTCGGCTTTAGATTTTTCTCCATATTTGTAAAGACCACTGAATGCATCAACTACTGAAAACTAATCTCAGCTTAATTTAGTTAGATTAGCTGCTTCACATTTCTCTCCAGTCTGGCTTTAAATCAAATGATGGTGAACTGTGATTGATCCCAAGTTTAATGCGCTGCAGCTCCTTCTGCCTCTCAGACAAATATGGAGCACTGCGAGTTCCCAGTTACCTCCATCATCTGTCACTCAGACTTGATTGCACAATCCCGACTAGAATTCCTAGAATTCTTGTGGAATGTTAAAATGACATGTGAAGATGAATTTGTGAGTCAAGTCGGAGCTGAATTAAGATTAATAATGTGCAGATGACGATGTTTCATGAGGATTTATTGCGTGCAAGAAAGAGTAAAGAGTTTGGTGGTGCAGGGCCTCGTCCACAGTTACATAACTCTGACAGCTGCGGGCCTCAGAGCGGAAAAAGGAGGGAAGGAGGAAGGGAATGTGAGATCAATGAGTAGCGTGAAGAGGAGAGATGCATCTTAACAAGGAGTGGAAAAAAGGAGCTTTTTTTTCCTTTTCTCCTTCTAAAATGATGCATAGCCACTTTTCCTTCCTCACTGGTACCTGAATGCAGCACGCAGCTGTTACTGACTCAGCTGGACATTACCTGGATAAGCCAGGTGAATCTTTTGAAATCCTGCAGGTGACATGCTGAAAATGTTAAGTTTAGGTTTGATTTGGACCTGCTGTGAAGACATTTTTTGGACGTTCTTGCTTATTTGCTTTGCAGACTAAAATGTGTTCTTAACATTTTTATAAACACAAACGAGTGTTAATTTTCTGGGTTATCCTGCAATTAAAAGTGTAGTTTAACAAGTTATACCTTATTACAATCTATTGGACTGTCTCAGCTTTCAGGACTTTTTTTCAACATGCACATTTCCTTGCTCGTTCATCCCAGAAACCTTTTCCATGTCCGCATTTAAAGGCGAATGACTTCACTATGCTGCACGAGTTACTGATGCTGGTCCAAAGCACTGGACAAAATACACCAACATGAACAATACTGAAGGTTAGAGCTGGGAGATATGGCATAAAACTGATGTTCTGATATCTTTTTGGCCTTATCCTGATACACAATATACATCCCGATGTTTTGAAATCTCCTCTAAAACACTGTAAATACTCAATAAAACAATATCATGTATAAAAAGACACCAGTAGGGTGTAGTTTAAGTAAGCTCATAAGTGTATCTTTATTGTGATTTTTCCCTTTCAACAAACTTAGTATTTTGAAGCACAAACCTGAAATCAAACATTAAATAAATACCAATGTTTGCCACTTAAGAACGGTCATTTAAGTGTTCACAGGGTCATTTTAAAGAGGATTTCATTTTATTCTGAAGTAAAGTGGAATTAAAACTCAGGTAAACGTGGCCATGGCCATGTGATATATTTTATCCTGATGTTAGACAGGCTTTGTAGTCAACAGGCAGAATAAAAAGTTATTATAAATAATTTTACTTTGTGTTTGTTGTCACATATGTTTTTTAACTACCGTAAATATTGAAGCATGTTACGCTGGCATCATGGGACTCTGTGCAGCTTGTGTTGTGAGTTTGGTGCTGCTGCTGGGTTAATCCCTCCCTCATCAGACACACAGACACTGAAAACTTCCATTCTCCCTCCACTCCTGAGCAAGACGCCCCTTTTACCTCCCTCTCTCTCTCTCTCTCTCTCGGTTTCCCTTCTGCAGCCTCTCATGCTGCTGGACTCAAGCTAAAGAAACTTTCCGTCCTTTCTCTAATGAGTCTAAGTCCCTGCTGGGCCGGGAGGGCGACCCACCTACAGTAAACTCATTTGTGTAATTGGTGAGAAGATTTGTGCAGCTATTAAACTGCACCAAAAAGGCAAAAGTAAAAATGGGTCCTTGTTTGCACTGCGGTCACACAAACACACATTTCTGCTCCATAAGAAACCTTTGTCCTGCATGAGCGGCTTGATAAGATTACGAGTCTGCGTGAATGTGCTTGTGTAACTCTGTGAGAGTGTGTGTGTTTGTCATGTGTTCGCACCAGTGGGAAGGTAACATTTGAGTGCAAAAGAACCAGTTTTTTGGCATCAAGATGGCTGTCAGACGTTTGACAGGTGAAACAACCCACAGGAAGCACGAAGACAGATGATGATTTAATGTGTGTTCATACGTTGTCTGCACATTAATCAGGGAGCACGGTTGGCGTGTTCTGACGCTGTCGTGACAACATCTTGTTAAAGAATTAATGTTCAAGTCGAGGTCCCAGCCAAGTCAAGCTGATCAGTCGATACTCTGGAAGAATCCTGCTTTCTTTGTGTTTGTGTTTGAACTGGAAGAAGTCCACGGTGTCAGATTTCTACTCCACTCCTCTAGATGTTTTCCTTTTCTAGATTTAGTCATCTTTTGTGAAATGAAATATGCTTTTAAATTAAATACTTAAAGACATTACTTAATAGAGCCAAGTGGGATTAGAAATCAAACAGGTACCAAATTAATGAGGATCGAAAGGATTGCTGTTTTTGTGTAACATTCAGTATATTGTGTTAGCATGAAAAAAACTTTCCTTAAGCAGGTATCTGACGGGGAAGTCAGAAGCAAAGCCTGTAATATTGTAAAAAGGTTGTTAAGCAACATTTTTAAAAGCACAGCTGAATATTGTTTTGTTAGTTTCTGAACAGTAGTTACTACAGGCGGAACGATACAGCCATCTACTACATCGATTCAGGGACCAGTGAGTCGATCCAAACTGAAAATATGGATCAAACATCGATGCAGAAATTATTTATAAGACAGAAGAAGCAGCAACAAGTGGAATCTGATGAGAAAAATGCCCAAATCCAAATGGTGTTATGTATAACAATGATCCAATCAGACTGTGGTACATGTTTTAATATAACTAAGTTGTAGTAAAGATGTTTGGTTCAACACTCTAAATAGAGGAAGGGTTAAATGTCCTGCTTTATTACCTATAAATAGGAATGTGTATTGTGGTACAGTGTGTTCTTGTTTTTCATTCAACCCTTTTATGGTTAATGTATCACAGTTTCATGGAGCTCTTGCGTCACTTTCTGGTAAAAACTTTGCTAAAAACAACTAACAATCTGTTACTTGTCTTCGGCTCTCTTGTGGAAACCTTGTGCCCAACATTAATTCTGACATAATTTTTTTTTTTTTACATGTTGTTTAAGGATCAAATAAGTAAATTCAGATTCAGAAAGGATCAAATATCTGATTGAGCTCAGGAATAACAATATATTTTAATATTTTAGTGGCCTTTTGGGATTAAACATGAATGAAGTGATTGTTTTAAATCTCTGCATCCTGATTCAGTTTAACTGAAATCATGTCATGGTAGAATTTGTGATATCTACAAATATCAAATTTAACCATTGTAATTTGTTGTGTTTAAAGTTGTGAGTTACACTCCTATCACTACTTTGGTGTCACTCCTACATTAAATAAATCTTTAGATTAGGTTCATTCACAATAAAAGTGTTTTCAAACTTCAAATTTATTAATTAATACTTATTTACTAATTGCTACTAACCACCAAAATGATGTTAATCTGCAGATTGGTTATTTTATTTATTGGGCTTAAATGTGTTAAAAGTAGAAAGTCTTTACTTTTGCTATCAGCTCTTTAAGGCCCGCCCCCTGAAAGCCAGGCCTGCTTTGATTGGTCAGCTGATACATTTAAAATGATTTACTGTGATGCAGATGCTTTTCCTCCATTTTGGTTTAGCTTAATCAAACCAAGTGGGGGCAGGAATCATGCAAGTGTGGTTTAAAGTGGAAATCATGGTCTATAAATGTGAGGTTCATCTTCTGTTGACTTTTTATGTCAGTTTTCACATGATGATCAAATGACATCATTTCAGTCCCCTGGTTCTGTAATAACTTGTTTTTATGCATCATTCTGCACTGAAAGAATGAGTGTGTGTTTTTCCTACTTGTCGTCGCAGTAGGTGAACTTCATGTCCATGCTGTGTCTGCTGAGGAAGGTCTTGCTGTCCAGCGGCGTGTCGATGTTGGACGGGTGTGGGATCGGTTCGCACATCAGGACAGCGCAGGTGAGCGGAGGCTCCTTGTAGCCGCAGAGCACCCGTGAAGGACAGCCATCGTACATCTTCAGGTGGCCGGTGCAGTGCAGCACCTGGAGGGAGTCCAGTTAAAGCTGTAAACTGTCTAAACTCCTCAAATGTTGTTTAAGGATGCGTTCAGATGTTACCTTCCAGCTGGCTGACTTGAGGTTGACGGTGCGTCCTCGGTTCGTCACCGTGCATTTCATCCTCATGAAGAAGTCTCGCTCTGTGCTCAGATCTTTGCTTTTTTTACCAAAGCCGCTCCCTAAAAAACACAAACAGCAATGTACATCACATGCGTGCTTCTGCTCGGCTGTCTGAATCCTCACGAAGGAAAACAGATCAACTAAACGAACGCAGTCTTGTTTTAGACTTCTGATGGCAGCTGTCACAGACCCATCGGCTCCTACATCTCACCAGATTTGCATGCTTAACCTTTGCAAATGTCACTTTTTAAAATATATTCAACCCTCATTTGCATACTTTCATCTCTTGAAATAGTAGCATAAAAATCTGTGCATCCCACGTATACTCCCCTTATCTGCCTTCTTTCCCCGTGTGACTGAGAAGACGGTAAAAGAGGACGTAAAATTAGGTCAAGCTGTTACATCACGAGGTCAGAGTTGAACCCTGGAGCTGCAGCCAGCAGAGCCAAGTGCCAAAGTGTGTCTTCTGTCAGACTCCTCTCCCAGGTCTTTTCTTTATCTTTATATAGTTACACTCCAATAAAACAGAACATGTGTCCAAGACAAATAATGGATTTAAAAGAGTGAAGCAGAAAGCGCCTGGAAGTGATTACAACACCGTACTTGTGTGTTATCAACCACAGCTTAGTGAGTGTGATTGTGTGTGTGAGAAAATGGCATTCTCATATAAACTATAGTTAGTTACACCCTTGTACACTTTTATCTTGCACTGTAACACAATCATCTATTTTTAGACGTCGACACAAAAAGCTGAAAACCTGCAGATTGGGTCAACTTCTGGTTGACGAATGTCAGCTTCTCTGTCTCCGTTCTGCTCCGTTGTATCCATCAGCATCCTTCCTCATCCTCAAACACACATCTCTTATCCTCCTTCCTTCACCGCTGTGCATGCACACACACACACACTTCTTAGCTGTTGCTCTCTTTAGGTTCCTCTCTAGAGTAATGACCTCTGACCCTCTGTGCTCATGTTTGTTCTGGACATTTGTTCATGAGATAAACAACATTATGTAACATCCTATGCAGTAGGCTGGTGGGGACTAATCACCATGCTACATATACTTAATGTTTAGACAGCCAAAATCCCAAATATAGCTGCTCCCGTTCACCTTTTCTTAGTTTCTTTTGAGCCAGAAATTGAAATGTCCAAGTATTTAATGGCTGCTGCTGAAGTCTGACAGATTTAAGCTAGTTAAAGGCAACATCTGTGCAGCCATGTCAGATGTATTCTTGTCTGCAATGAGTGCTTTAACGTTTCTCTCACAGCCTCTGAACGCACCACAAGGACAACACTGAGGATGTAAAAGCAGCTTACGGCCAATTACATCTCAAATAAACAGATAAATAAATAATCCTCATTACTACATGTTTATACCCAATAAACGTTTGTATGTTTAACAAAAGAGAAAAAGGTTGAAAGACAGTGGATAAAGGTTGATTTTAGTTGTTTATTTTCGATTCCTGCTTTTTTTCCTCCTAAAATGAAAGCATGAACTGAGCTGGAAGTGGACATGACTGTCATTTAGTGGTTTTCTGCTGAGCCTTTACTAAATGAGCACTGAGCTTTAGGTTGAACTCAATCGGTTGGTGTTGCTGCAACACTCAGAATTGCTGTAATCAAGTCGGAATGATGCAATATTCCCAACTTTTTCCCCACTGGCTGCAGGTGGTTCTCCGCTCATACAGCTGTGTGTGCAGGCCACAGAGCAGCATCCCAACTTAAATCTCATTTACAGTCACAACCTTTAATCTCCATTCACCTGTTTTCATTCTTTTGCAGTGTTAATGTATATTTTAACCTTGTTTAGGGACTTCTGGAGGCATAATTAATCCATTGATACTCATGAAAATTTGGCCCTTAGTTTTCCTTTAGTGTTCCTTTATGCATTATATGTTCCATCTGCAGCTCCGAGGCCAAAATCTCAGCTGTGTTCAGATATGATGCTGCAGTCTGCCATGGCCATGACTGCATACGACTTCATATTTCTGGGCTTAGATTAGACCTGACGCACAGATTTTCATTAAAGATTAGAATAATAATCTTTTATTGCTTCAACAAATGAAGAATATCAGTGAGATTAAGTTGTGAAGAAGTGATGTGGAAAGGTTTTGTAGCTTCATGCTGACCTGCTGTCTTCAGGCTGAGGTTTTCTCTGATCTCCTCGTGGTCACACGGGTGGGTGAAGTCAAAGATGCTGTGGCCAGTGAGCTCCACCTGTCCAATAAACACAACTTCATGAAAATCAGGAAAAAAAATAATAAGATGTATTTTTTTTAAAGTGTTTATCTGGGTTGCTGATGATGCATTTCTTTAATTTTCTGGTAGCAGCGGTGGTTTTTCACATCAGCAGAAGACATGAGGGCATCCACCAGAAAAATGTGTCACCTCCACTATCCCAGACTAAACTAACAGTAAACAAATCCTAAAAAAAAGGCTTCATGGTTTACAGTAAACTTCCTTTCCTTCCTCTGTTTGCTTTTGGAGTTGGTGCCAGAGAGAAAAGAAAAATGCTAATTGTGTTTAGAGTTGACTCTCGCTGCTGTCCTCGGAGGCAGGCTCGTATCTGCCTGGGTTAATGTCCTCCTTCCTTCCGCCAGCTTTTCTATTAGACCGCAGCTCAAACGCCAACTAAATACTCTACATGACTTTTTCTAGAGACACGTGAGTACGAGAAGGATGAACGAGTCGGACGTAAACAGGAACATTTTTCACCATTTTTAGACACGGTTGCGGATTGGCAAACATCTCAGAGACTCTCTCTGAAATGCTCCGTCATGTTACTGACGTGCTGCCAGTTAACCTCATTATTGTCTCCTCTAGTTGTGACTTTCCATCTTTCTCTTGCGCTTGTTCTAAACGTTTTACAGACACATTGCTGCCATCAGATTAACATCTGATATGTGGATTATGTTATACTGGAAGTAAAAATGTGTCATGAGATTTGCAACTTATTGAATTTAGTTTTTATTAATATTTTAAACAGCATCCCAACCTTTCTGGAATTGGGGTTGTAGTTTATAAATTAAATAAGGAAATAAAAATTACTAAATAAATTTCTAGTTTGTTTTGTTTTCAATTCAACTGAAATATCTTTATGTTTTTTATCTTGTGTTTTACACCAACAAATTCATTTATCTACAGTGTCGTGCAGGGTCACATTTCACAAGAACTGGTTTAAAGATCAGTTCACATGGATGAAAGGCCCGGTCCAGCAGGAACCTTCCTGACGGAGTGAAATTATCCAGAAGTATCTGAGCAGCAGCCTCGATAAGAGCTGCTCCAACTGGCAAATACTAAGGAAAGGAGCTGCAATGATTCCTTTATTATCCTTCCTTTAGCACAGGATGCACCGGATCATCCTTTATGAAAAAAAGGAGATAATTCTGTCCCACATTTCCTTGTGGCTGCAACTTTCAAAGTGTCCGTGTAAAACACCCATTCTGTCCGTTTCTGCCTCATAATATAATATAATATAATATAATA
>CM047990.1:29480762-29493620 GCA_026261665.1 Melanotaenia duboulayi | reverse complement strand
AACATGTTTTTAGAGCATAGCTTCTTTTTTGCAGACTGATGACAGCGTATAAGCCGGCAGATGTCTGTCTGTTCTACACGTCCATAACTACAAGTCTGCAGTTTTATATGCAGTACTTGTGACTGTGCAGAAATCAGCTCCGTCATCATTCGATGAGACAAACCGCTTCAATCATTTTACACTCATAAGTTAAAAGCAGCTTCATTTAGACTCACTAAATCAACCACTGCTGGGGTTTCCATTTTTACACCAATAATAATTCCCAACTGAAAAAGACAGTTGTTCCTGTGTGTGTATATTTATTAAAAAAATAATTTTCATTATGTAAAGATTTAATTTAAAGGCAAAAAGCCTTTAAAGGTGGACTAGCATGTTTTCCAGTAAAACCTGAAAGATTTTCCTCAGTTTAAACTTTTAAAAACCTGAAAGCGTGATGTGCATTTCTCCTGAACACATCTCGTTTTAATGATAGCTGCAAGGTGAGTCTGTTCTTTTCTGCAAACTGCATTCCTCGTCTGTGTGATATATATTCTGCAGCCCTGAAAACCAACCCCTGGCGACACATTCCCATTTAGAGGCTCATAAAGTGTGTGCATGTGTCTAATGTTCTATTCCAGCTTTGTAAGTGGCTGTGTACCTGCGTGAGCCCCATGAATTTGTTGATGTTCTCGGACAGGAAGATCATGTCGCCATCTGACGTTACCACGGTGATGAAGCCCTCCAGAGACTTTAGGTACAGATTGTCCATGTGTCCGTCCTCGGTGCTGTCGCCACTGCTGCTGCAGCCTGGAAGGAGAGAGAACATTAAGCTGCTTTCTCTCACTCGGATCTGAATATCGCTGTGATTCTGTGTGAAGAACAAGCGAGCGCAGCTTCTTCCTGCATCCCAGGCTGCACCTGATCCTTGACCCTAACAGACGACAAGCCAACGGAGTAAACATTCAGAACAGCCGCCCGCTTGTAGAGCGATTCACTCATGTTATGCAATTGCGTTCAAATATATTCCGTCGAGTACCTAAACATTTACACACAGAGACTCCAGTCTTAGGAGATAATTGTTAGAAAAAAACACGCCGATAGCCAAACAGCTCAGCAGGGAGTGTGTGTGTGTGTGTGTGTGTGTGTGGACAGTGGCTTCACACTGAACAAAGCTCAGTAGCTGATGGGGGTGGAGGGTGGGAAGCTTACAGTTCCTCTGCCATGCTTCCCTGAGATAAGAGAGTGTCGTTCTCAAGGCTCCCTGCAAGGCCTGGGGATCGAGTTTGGAGCAGGGCCCAGTTAGGGTTAGCTCCCTCTGGAACCCGAGAGCTTTCTCATGGGCCCGACGACCAGGGAAGACTCTGGGGGCCCAGTCCAAAGACCAGTGGCACCTTTGGCCTACATACTACGCTGTGATTACCAGTCATTTGGACTGAGTTGCACTTTTCTTGTCTTTGTTGTTTTTTTGGTTGTGTAACCGCCCTGGATTGAAAATAATGAGGTGTAGAACAGAGTCCGATGGGCAGCTGCAGTACAGATAATTTCCCCTCGTTCTTGACATTTGTTCTGCTGTTGTGGACAGAACAGTGAGCCTCTCTCAGAAGGCAGCATTTGAACGTCACGGTGGGTTTTCTTTTTTTCTTTTGCAGTAATTAAAACTCTTCTGGTCGCCTGCTTTCATATTAAACATGAAAGGACAAACTTTAGGGTGTGTAACTCCCAACAAAAACCTTCAGGAAGCCTTGAAAACGTCATCTACTCTCTGATCTGGACTTCTGGGATCCAGGCTCATATGTCATGTTTTACATTTTTGGAATTTATTAAAAATAAAAAAAAAACTTTGTTAGAAAACAATGTTTAAGTGAGTTAAAGAGAATTTTAAAAACCCTTCCAGCATAGTGAGGAGCTTGAAAGATAGTTCAGCTACAACTTGTAGTTAATTTCAAAACAATACTAAAAATGTACAGAACAAAGCTAAAGTAAGTAAATAAATAAATAAATAAATAAATAAATGATTTGGGGAAATAAATTATTAGCTGAAACAAACACCAAACCCCTAGACTGTGTTTTAAATTCTACATTTGTAATATATGTCACTGATAAAAGAAACTAATTCTAACACACAACTTTTACTTCTTTTTTTTTATTTTATTAATTCAGAAGTTTAATAAATAAAATAAATGCATTTTTATTATAAATACTTACAAATAGAAATTTAGGAAATCTAAGGTTAACACATTATTTGATTACCTTTGAATTATTTTATAACAAAAAATATATATAAAATATAAATTATATCAATAAAATAGCTTTTTTATCGTTATAATCATCATTACTACTACTACTACTACAATTCTCTATTATTTCTTTATTTTTTAAATATTTTGTTTAATAATTTATTCTGATTTTATTTTTTATCTTTAGTATTAAAAAGACAAACTTAATAGATAGTTATTCATTTTGCTTCTGTTGCCCTACAAACACAAGCACATACGCTGAAGTGAATAGCAAAGACATGATGCACCCTTAAACTATTTTTTATAAGTCAGGTATCAAAAGGAGGAATTAATTTCCCATTTAGAGGTGCAGAAAAGAAAACTATATTTCCTTCATGAAACATTTTTAAACCAGCGTCGGTGTCTGCGGGAGCTAAATGATCTGTGATGCAGCTTCTAATCAGATCACCATAGTTCTTAAAGTCCCAGCAAGTTTACGTTACATAATGGAGGTGTTTTCTACAGCAGCTTGCATATGTGCTTCCCACTGCTTGTGCAGCGTGTTGGTGTGTGTTGAAGTGTGTTGAAGTGTGTTGGAGTGTGTGAGTGCGCATGCCAGCTCGTTTGGCGCCACAGCGGTCGGGTGTTATGGCTGGCGGGTATAATGCCAGCACCAGCCGAACGATGGGCAGAGCTCTGTGCTTCCTCTCCAATCTCTCCCTCCATCGCGGAGCAATCAGACCGGTCTGATAACGCTATCTGCTGCTGCATCTCACGGATCTCCCTGTTCTCTCCTCCCCCTTTCCTACCCTCATTACCTTTTACCCCTCCTCTTCCTCATTCGCTCTCCGTCTCTGTCTTGTTTTTTCCTCCTATTCACCTCTCCCCTACTTACATCTGCAGGTTAGCCCCTCAAAAAGTTTCACTCGCCTTCCTAAAGTCTGGGCGCCAGCAGACGCTTCACCGGCAGACATCTCAGTCTTGGGAAATAAAAGTAAAACTGCAGACGTGTTTTTCTTTGCTTTCCTTTGTGAGTTAACCTTCTAACTTTTCAAATGAACTTGATTAATGGGCCTTGAGTCAAAATATACTTAAGAAACATAAAGATTAAGTATAGTTTATGTATTTTGAGTTGAAAATATCCACGTTTTGCTTTTATAACTTCTACCACTTTTGAGGTATATAACCCATCTGGGATTAAGTGAAATCGCATTTCTGGTGCTAAAAGAGATGGATTAATTTCATGATTAATGATGGTGAACAAATCAAAAATGATGCAAAGCAGAAGGAAGTGTTGTTTAAGGAAGCACTGCCTGGAGTCATGACTGTTTCCTCTGCACACAATGCAAAGCAGTTCATTAAAATAGAAATAGAAAAAAAGTTACATAAGAACAGAATAATGGCAGAATAAATTGGCTCTACGTATTGTAGAGATTTATAGATAATATTAAGCTCTTGTATTAATCAAAGGGCTTTCCTGTTTCATTGACATTTTGTTATTGAATCAGTCTGTTGAGATGCCAGTTATTGTTCAGCGCTGCTTCCACAAATGGTACAAACAGGAATAAATAAACACATAACAGTTCATGTGTGTATGAAAGGAATAAATACAGACCAAAAAAAATGATTTTTCAAATAAATAAAGTAAATCAAAAATTAATTAGACATTTGGATATGATTTTATTTTTCTCACCAACTTTTTTCATCTTTGAGTTTCCAGTATAATTTCTTTATAACTTCTAAATTAAATGAAGAAGCTTGTTTTTTGTGCCTATCTGTTAAATAAATGTGGGGTTATGGGGTTTGTATTTACCAACTTTTCTTAGACCTTTATTCAAAGTGGTTTACGTCACTTTCGAAGCTCGGTGGTCAGCTGGAAGATTTTACTGCTGGTGAACAACGAGAACATTTTATTGCATTAAGCTGCTGAGCACCAAAGCCTCTCCTCCCAGCCTCCTCTGGGAACTCAGTAAACAAACCCTTTGTGGCTCTGTTGAGGAAATTTAAATATTTTTTAGTAACCTGCAGCATCGAACGCTGCCGTCACAGCTGTTCTCATTTTTGCTGCTCTCTGATCTCACTTCGAGAAACAGGAGCAGGAGGAGGAACAATGGAGCTGCTGCTTTGTTGGGCTTCCTCAGCTTCTAATTTTAACAAAGACAAAAGGAAGAAGGAGAGGTGGCCTACTCATACCTTCCCACTTTACTGGACAATAAGACACACACCAACACACACAAAAGCCTGTGCTCTGATCTGCAGTAACGTGTCAGGGAACCTGCTGAGGGGTGGGGGGGACAACTATTTGTATTTTTTTCCATTCTGCAGCATATTTCCATCCACCGTGTGTGTGTGTGTGTGTGTGTNCTCATTCTGCAGCATATTTCCATCCACCATGTGTGTGTGTGTTGCAGAGCTCATACTTGTGTTGAGCAGCTTGCGTGTGCGCAGGAAGCTGATGGTCAGCCTCATGATGGAGGCTTTGTCCAGGTGAGCGCTGACGCTGTGAGGTAAAGGCAGCTGGTGAGCCAGCTCGTAGAAGACCTCCGTCTCTTTGCTTCGCCTGCAGCGCGCCGCATCACGGGACTTCTCCTTACGCCGGTCCGAGCTGCTCCTGCAACGCAAACACAGAAACGGTCACAACCTCAGCTGATGCTTTGTAGATGTTTACTGACTTCAAAGTTTCATTCTTTTAGGGGGGGGGGTTCCCTGGGAATCAATTAGATGAGATCGACCCACATGGTTCATTAAGAGAGAAGCTCTTTGTTGACGATTAGACTTTAGACTTGAAATAATTATGTGTGAATGTGCTTACTGTTCGGGGTCAGTCCAGTTCTTTATTTGACTCTGCTGCAGGCAATCTGCAGCGTAAGAAAACCGGCCCTCATGAAACCCCATGTGATCAAACAAGTACAACACAGTTAAAACATAACGGTGCAACAACATGGGAAGAGGGGAAACCTCTCCGTCACACTGGTGCTGTTTCTGCACAAGTGTCACAATGACACACATTTCCTCCTAGAGTACAGAAATCAGGTTCTCTTATTTAGCTGTGGGTGCTATAATTTTTGCATATGAAATGCACTTCAGAAAAGAGACAGGATGCAAGACGAATGCTGAATCAGCCGTCATTAAGGGGTGCCAACGTGCAAAAGTATTCCAAACTTCAGTATCAAACTTTATTTATATAGCACTTTTCAGACAAAAGTAACTAGGTGCTTAAAAAAAGCAACCAGGTGCAAATAAATACATACAAGAGACAAAAATAAGAGCAAAGATAAGAGCGAAAATGGTTCATAAAAAGTAGAGAAAATAAAACAAAAATATAAAAACTAGCTAGATGCAATAAAAAAAAGTTTTATGCTTTTGTTACACTGTTCTTAGAATCGGACTAAATGATACGTATATTTTTTTATCATTCATTTAATCCTTTTATTAGTGGTGTAATATAATGGGCCATTTAACTGCAGGACATTTCACATTACTACACTAAAGGTGAGGTACATGCCCTATTTTTTCTACTGTTTCTGTGTTTGGATTCAGCTCTGAGAGTTTTGGGTCAGCGCGACAGCAGCTATTCATGCACTTTCACATCCATTTCTACAGGCAGTCTCTCTGCAGGCCCATCAGGGGATCTCCCCATCAAAGGAGGAGGAGGAAGTCGGTTCAGTTTGAAGCTGCTGCAGCCGGGCAGGTGTAATCCACAAGTAATTGTTAAGGTATGATGGAAAGGCCAGCCATAAATAGATGAAAATAAATTAGTAAGACAAAGAACAGTTTCTCATGACGGTAAGCTGTTGCCATCACTGAGTTAATCCAACCCTAACACACAGATCTCTGTAATGATTCACTGCTGATTAATAAAACCATGAACATGCAGCCTCCCTTGACTTTGCATAATATTGTTTTTTACATTTAAAACCCACACTGCATGGTTGACCCTCCTGTAGAATAAATAATCTGCAGCATCTTTACTGCCATGACACAGACGTTCCCAGCAAAAACAAATAAACTGAACTTTTTAACTCAGTAAAAATAATAGTTTTTACAGATAAAATGGTTTGTGTTATGATTAAAAAAAGGCTAATTTAAACTTTTTTGTCCCAGTTTTGCAACCTTAGCACAGAGATGATTATGATGCAGCTGCTGCATCTGTTTTGCATTTGTTGTGTTTGTTCATTAGAATCTGAATGATTTGAGTTGAGAAACAACTGTTGTGTAAAAGCTGAACTTTAGTAACAGGAGGACGCTACGTGTTTGGACTCTGACCATGAGGGTGCCAAGCAGATGCTCCATCTCTGGGGAAATGAGTTTTAATAAAAGAAAATTTGTCTTAAAGAAGAATAAAAAAAAGAGTTGTTCAAAGAAGGGGAAACTGGGCTTTGGTAACAAGATAAAAATAAGTATTCCAACAATGACAAGGTAATCTCTCTTTTCAGCACGACACCACTCAAACAACCACTGGGTGGGATCATGTTAGGGAGCAGAACTATGGGTCTGACTCTGTGCTCTCAAATCTGGATGCAACAACTTAGAACAGTTAGAAAAAACATAGCCACTGATCCAAGAGAGCAAAACAAGCATCCATATCGGGACTTTACATGTGGAGTTTGGCTCCATCTGTGCTCTGTCATATGGTTATGCTTGTATTACATGACTTTCAAACCTTTAATGTGGTTCATACAGCAGGTTTCCAACAAAGCAGCATGGTGAGAAGCCCATGCAAGCTTACTGCTGGCTGAGAATGCAGGCTCATCACTAATAATGCCATCATAAACATAACGTCACCCAGCGCGGTCCTGCTTGGTTTACAAGGCCTCTGCGTTTCAGACAAGCAGCGACCTGTGTGGGAGCAGTTCAGACCCGAGCCACCTGCAGCCTGAAGGCAACGTGTGAATGTACCGGGACGGGTAGACTGAGCTGAGACCGGTACGGCAAAGTTACGGTAGAGTTTTCGCTGGATCGTTCTATCATGCTGTGATGTGTCCAGCTCGGCTCGGCTAAAGCCTGATTGAGAGATCAGCTGGCTGAAAGACATACTGTACATATTTTGAGTTCTTGGTGCAGAAAATGCCAATATATTAACTTTTTTATACCCGTTTCATTCAGGCCAGTGATTCTTTGCAGGGGACCATCCACACCAACACCTCAGTCGGTCAGTTTTGAATCTTTAGTCAGTCTGACATGCATGTTTTTGGCTTTGAGAGGAACAATGGAGGGAAAATAACTTGTGAGCTGCAGTGTGAACGGAGCCCAAGATAGACTGAAGGTCTGAATTGGAGAAAAAAAAAGAAGTTTCTACAAACAGATGAAACTCTTCTTTATGTGTGGATGGGTGAGAGCAGTCATGACCAACCCTGGATGGTTTCTGCTCCTGGAAATACACGTCTGTGTTTTCAGAGAGTTGTTGCAATGTGTGTTTGGTGTAAACAAACCATGACCGGCGGTTTCACTCCATCATGGCCTAGATTTGTTGTAAAAGTCCCATCTATGTCGTCTTCATCAGAAAGATTGCTAGAGCATTAGTTCAAAGTTAAAATGAGCCTAACTCACATGTTGGCTTCTTACTCAGCAGCCACAATGTTGACGAGTAAAACAGGAAAGCAGCTACATGTTTTATGTCCCCATGAGCTTTAATTTAGCCACAACACAGAAACAGTAAAGGATCCTGAGCAACTGAAGTAAAGTCATTTATAAACCTATTCTTTTATCTCCTTTTGATCCCAACCGAAGGTTCACAGGCCAATTTTCTTGACATTTTATTAAATCCTTGACTCTAGCTCCCTTGTTCTAAGCCTCCATTAGGAACCCTGGAGTAATCTCAATCAGTTTCATGATTTGAATGACTGAAACAGCCATAAACAATGCAAACGTAAGGTATCTGCACTGTGGACCACGTCAAACTCTTCCGCTGAACTAAAACGTGACAGAAACTACGAAGATGCCCACTGACTGAGACAAACCATTCGAATTTTCAAACAAGAATTTTGCAGATTTTTCATGTTAGAAGCAGAAAAATTTTCAACATTTCCTCAAAAGTGTTGAAGATGTTTTTTACTGCTAAAAGCACGTTAGCACACATGACAGATGCACGATGACTTTTGGCCTAAGACTCGACAGGACCATTAAAGTGGAACAACCGGTTTACAGACAACTTTCAGAAAACAAATTTGTTCCGTTTAAACACAAACCGAAAAGAGCTTCAGGTTAAAACCATCAGAACAAAGAGCTTTCTAACCTCTGATCTGTCTGCAGGCTCAGAACATAACAGCCCTGCTGAACTCCAGAGGCGACACCGTGACTTTATCAAACCTGGTCACACGCAAGACTCTTCAGCTTTACAAACATCAATATACTCCGTATTTATACCAGCAGGTACTGCAAACACGCTTACCTTCCACAGCTTAACAGGTTTTCATGCTATTTCTACAGTTCGCCACAGTCATGCTGCACAGCGCTGATCCGCTGTTTTATGGCAGAGATCAAAAATGTTAGATATTGTTTAAAGTAACAGTAAAAGCTGTCATAATATCAGATTTTAGTTGTTTTTGTCTTTTTCCTCTTTACTGAATTATACTCAACGCAGGAAATTAAAAAAATAAAACATTTAAAAATATTTTCTTGAAAAAAAAACAAGCTACAAATAATAATGTTTGAATGTCATCAGCATCATATCTAGACATAACTCTATTTTAAAACAATATTTTTTAAATTACAATTAATTCTTGTATGTAGTGAAAGGATTGTGGGAAAAGCTGCATATTTAGATATCTTAACTGTAATTTTTTGCAGAAAGAAAACAAAACTGCCCATCTAGATTAATTAATCCAGTGGAACTTATATCCAACATGTCAAAATTCTATACAAATAAAAATTAAAAAAAAAAACTGAACTGAATTAATCAAGTTCAATAAAAATAGATTTTAATTAGATAAATATGAGAAATGTAAAATATGAAAAATTTTAATGATTTTTTTTTACCGAAACTAACAAAAATCAGATATTTACATCCTTCTAATGCATGCCGTTCTGCACCGTCCCTGATGAGATGCAACATTTAACCCACCGAGTCCGACCCAGCAGAGGCGGGACATCGGACCTCTGACTGGGACTTTTCCATCACCTTTGTGGCTTTGAGGTGGATGTTCTCTTGGATAAGGATTTGGGGATTTTGCAGGCTGAGTCATTGTCTTGAACTCTTGGCTTTGTTCCTTGAGCAGTTTTAAAATGGGCGGAGTCTGTTACCATGTGTGTTACCATGTGATGGTTAGGGTACATTTTTTTATTGGACATCTGACAGAACTTTTAACAATAACAGTGGAAAAAAAAGGAAAAAGATATTTAAACATTTTTAATTCTGCAGATTTTCTCAAATATTACAACCTAAAATAAAGTCATAGGCAAGAGAAATGTTGCTGTGCTTCTTTTCATGAAGAAATCCTTCAAATCTCCGATAAAACAAACCAAACTCACCCATTTAACACAAAATTTAAATGAGTTTTTACCTTTGTGCATGATCGACGACCCACAGAAACACAAAAAACAAGACAATCCAACATACAAACATGCATTGAGATGAAGAAGATAGCTTACAATTAACAGGAAAGGCAAAGTACAGGAGCACCATTATCTTATCTCATGGAGTGCGGGTCCCATCAGTGCATCTCCCTGCTCGTCTCTGGGACGTTTAAACTCATTAACCCCGACTGACAAACCCCCGGTTCTGATGAGCCAGCAGACAGCAGAGCAGACAACGTCCACTCTACTAAGTCAACTGGAAGAGCCAATTTCAACTAGCCCCTGGACACGCGTGTGTGTGCGTGTGTGTGTGTGTGTGTGGGTGCATGAGGGGTTCTCCGCTTTGATAGTCTGGGGCCATTGTTGCTGCAGGTCCCAGTCGACTATTTCAGGATATGAAACAATGGGAGTCTCAGTGCTTCACCAGGGCACCCAGCCTGCTGATGTACTGGCTGACCCTTCACACACTTACAAACACACACACAAGAGGTCAAAGGTGAGTACAAAGTGCACTTAGCTCAAGTCTGAAAATTTCCTCTCTCTTTTCTTTCTTCTGCTTTTACATCTTCTCATTCATCTTTTCTGACACCAAATTCCTAAATTAAGTTCACGTTGCTGGATGGAGCCTCCAATGATGCCAAAAGCTCAACAAATGAAGAAAAGGCCTCCAGAAAAACTTAGCCTTTACATCAAAATCCACAATTAATGTGCAAATATAATCAGATCAGAACAAACCAAATCCATGATCAGGTCCTGAATGTTCAAAAATCTAGAAGTCATTAGGTTTAAGCCAGAAAGCCGGCAGGGCATAAAGCAGGTAGCAGAAATCCTGGTTTTCAAGCAGAAGTTTGATCCAATTTGGGTTCAAACTTTAATTTGAGAAGATTCATTTAATTTATTTCATTTACTTAACCAGGCAAGTCATTAGGAACAACTTCTTATTTGTGACAAAAACCTGGTCAAAGGTCTTTTGGGAATTCATGACTCCATTCGTGCCGAAAAGAACCATGAAATGAAGATTTAACAGTTCTGACACATGAAGTCTTGAAGTTTTACTTTTTTACACCAGTTCCAGTAAATCAGTGGAATAAACTGAGTTTTTTTTCATCTTCTTCATTTTTGACCATGTTCTCTGAACACCGATTCCTATCAATCATCACTGGTCACTTTCATTAATCTCCCCCAGTTTTACTTAATTTTCCTAAAAATTATTTATTCATTTATTTGAAGCACTGAACTGAGTTTCATTCTAATTCATAGTTATTCTGTTTTTGCTCCATGTTTTATTTGATTTTTATTGTGCTGCTGCTGCGAAAAAGCAACACAGTGTTAAGAAAAGTGCTGTATAAAACTATCATTACCATTACTACTGTGTCATTAATGGCTTTTGATAACAGACTAAAAGAGCTTGGTGAAAAGAAAAAAAAAGGAGTCCATCCATCTCCAGTGCCTGTTCAGACTTGCCTTTGTTTGGCTTTATTCTGCATTTTTGTCTCATTCTGATTCATTTGTGATGTCTGACAGAAAGGTGATGTATAAAAAAAGCTTCGCCTGAGCATCAACTTTTGTAGCCACCGCTTGATGCGAACACATCGAACAAGACACAACAGTCTGGATGCAGAGGCCACCGAGTTCATGTAATCTCACCATGTGGAAAATACTGTACTGTACTATCTCAGGTCAGCCAGTCACTGCTCCAGTCAGACACGCGGCTCAGCATAAAAAGAGATGGACACCTCTCAGACATCCCAAAAACCTCCAAGAACTCCCTTCCTACATCAGTAAAGAGCTGCTACATGATCAGAATGAAGCATTCAAATCTCGAAATATAAAAACTATTTTTAGAAGATGTACACAAGTGAATGTATATTCTGAAAACTTTTTTCAAATAAAAAAAAATGCTGCTTGAGCTCTAATCTCCGTTCTACAAGTTTTGGATAAAACTTTAAAAAACACGTCCGTATGCGGGTTCCTCTCTCAGCTGGAAACTTGAAAAATGACGAGATGTAAAACTTACACATTTTGGGATGGACCGGTGGTCCAGAGAGCAGAAGATTCTTTTTATTTAAAAAAAGAAACTGAAAAACAAACTCCAGGACATCAGCAGTGTGCGACGTGAGGGTGTTCAGAAAGAATGCCATGAATGTGAACTTGTTAATGAGCTTCATACAAAGTGAAGTAATGTTTATTCTGACCATTGTTTGCACACGAATCTGTTTTCTTGGTACATGTAGGGTGGCTGGCTGAAAGCCTAGAGACATGGGCTGTCTCCAGAATCACTCATCACTCACTATACACCGAGTTTAACATTTTTTTCATAAAGTTTGATCCCAATTCTTCTCCTTAGCCCTAACCTTTGTTTAAGAGATATATAAGGTGATCCTTTTCTTTTGAGGGTTGACTAGTGGTCATCTGTACCTTCAGCTGGAGCACTGGGGGCCATTTGGTTGGCAAGAGGACCAGTAAATAAATTGAGTGTTTAATTTCCACAAAACAAGAGGCAGGGCCATTTGGAGTAACATGGATCAGGCTCAAGTATCCCTCAAACTGAAGGATGTCTATCTATGTGTGCGGTTTCACCTCGAAAAAGCTCTGAAGTTTCTCAGAAGTTTCTGCGCTACACTGAGAAACAGGACTGGTGACCTCAAGACTGTCTGGACAACAAGGTCCAATAATCACAACTTTGAGGTAATAAAGTCAGTTTTTACTATTTATTATTACTGACTGAACTACAGATGTCATACAGATGTTAAAAAAATAAAATAACAATAAATGAAATCAATCAGTCTCCTTTGTTTACGACCTGCTGCTGTTTGTGTCAGAACATGAGACATGGCTGTTAAAAGAGTGTTCCAGTGTCTTTTTTCATTTAAATCTTTGTTAAAATAAAAGCAGTGCCCACCCTCGCAGCCCAGAGTGCAGCAGCCTCATTGAGAATTAGCACCGTCACCCAGGTGTTATGTTCCCATCAATGCTGATAAATATCCACGACAACTGCAGAGTCAAAACACACTTTCCCTTTGGACTCAAGTCAGACTCAGGCTTTTTTTCCTCTCAGAGGGGAGCTAATAAAGAACCTATTAAATTTGTGGCATTGATCCAGATCCAATTCATGTTCTGCAAAAAACAAATAAATAAATTATATATA
>CM047990.1:29443451-29470009 GCA_026261665.1 Melanotaenia duboulayi | reverse complement strand
AAAGTGTGAATGGTTGTTTGTCCCCCATGTGCTGGCCCTGCGATGGACTGGTGCCCTGCCTCTCACCTGTTAATGCTGGGATAGGCTCTAGCTTACCCGCGACCCGTAATGGAACAAGCGGTACAGAGAATGCATGAATACTTTTCAATGACCATAACAAAAATACAGCTGTGCAAAATGCAAAAGAAAATAAGCTTTTAACTCAAAACAAGCTATCTCAATATAAACGATATCCCCTCCTTTTATATTGCGTCTTGATCTATTTGAAAATCTGGATATATTGCCCAGCCCTATTCAGTATTAATGTATCATGAGTAATTATTTTAATATTCATCTCATTTCTGGTTCTGAGCACAAAGAACAGCATTTCCTCCAATAGGAAGAACAATTCTTTGGAGTCATTATGAAAAAAGCAGCAAAAAGCTTCCAAAATATCTCACAAACAGATCTGTTATGTGTCTGAGAATCACTTCATTGGGCTTTACAGGCCGTCTCAGACCTGTAAGCTCTCTCAACAGCGATGTGTTAAACAGCCTCTTTATTCTGGATCTACACAAACCCGATCTGGTCAAAGTCCTCCACTGCTCACAAGCAGCAGTTAAAACTCGTCCTTCTTTCTGCCTCTGTTTAAGAGTCTCACTCAGCTGGGAAACAAACTGCATCATTCATCTGCGTAAAAGGCCAAATCCCTTCCCTCTTCTTTTGTCCTGATTCTATTGTCCCGTCTATGTCCTCATCCTCCTCTCACGCGTTAACACCGAAGCAAGCTTTGAATAAGGGATTTGAACTCCAAACAAAAGCTGGAGTCTCAAAATACATGGACTCTGAACTACATACACTCAGACCTGACCAGCAAACTCGAGAGGCCGTCGGTGCTGCTGCTGTTTGCTCAGCCTCATCTGGCTGGAGAACAACAGAAAAATGGCAAATAATAAATAAAAATCTAATATACTGAAGCCAAGTTATCTTTTTTTTTCTTTTGTACTGATAATTTCTCTTTATGGGAGGCAATAAATCTCATCCAAACTTTACACCTGTGACAAAGTTCAACTCAGGTCCGGGAGCCATTACAGGCAGCTTCTGGTAAGCCATCAAAGTGATCCTGAATGGGAAATTCCAAATCCATCCCATCATCTAAACAAAGCGATTACTAACAAGGAAGATGTCTTCCTTCCATCGGAAACTTTGAAGGACGCTAGCTTTAACATTTTTTTAAAATACTTTCTCTCATTGAGTATTGAGGCATGTTTGAGGGTGGCTTTGGCTAATGGTGGATGACATAACACAGACGGTGGAACGCCAGAGACTTCAGGGTGAAGCAAATAAACCTAAAAGCTCTTTACTAATAGTTCAATAACATTTAATCCTGATGTTTATAGAAAATCAGTTGTCATATTATAACCAATAATAATATTGGTTTCATTTATTTAACAGCTGCAGGCAAACGTGCCGCTAATTTCTAACAAATATTTTCTAGTTTATAATCAACAAAATACTACAGAACAAAAGAAATTAACCCCATTCGTTATATTTTCTTATCACAACAACTGATCTTTTTAGTTTCGTTATCCGGATCGTTCCATAAACTGACGCTGAAACACATCTCTCCAACACTGGTTTTATAAATATCTCACATTGTTTTGAATTATTTGTTTTTGACTTTGTTATATTTTGCTCGGCAAACATTTCCTCTGAGATTTTCAAGTTAGCTTCAAAATACTGTGATCCACTGTAACTTCATAAATAAGGAGCTGGAGGCTCTGCTGTAGATTCTTATTGCTCTTTTTTGTAGAATGAAAAGTGGATTAATGTATTTTTTTGCATATAATTCAGATACAGATACAGAGCATTATGATTCAATGAGTCCTTTAATGAAACATCATTGTTTCTGCTATTTTTCTTTTTATGCCATTTATATGGGACTTTTGTGAAATATTTTCATCAATAATAAACACCCAAAAACTTCCTTTCTCTTACTCTGACAATACCTTCTATATCCAGTGCAATTTCAATAATTGTATTTCCATTACTAAATACCATGAAATGGGTTTCATCCAGATTTAGGAAAAATATATTTATTTACATTAAACCAGCGTTTAATTTTTGTCAGTTTTTTTAACCACATCTTTCACAAAAGTTGTGTCATCTGCAAATAAAATACACTTTAGAGCAGGGGTGTCCAAAGTCGGTCCTCGAGGGCCGCTGTCCTGCAGGTTTTCAATGTTTCCTGCTTCAACACACCTGACTGAAAAGAAGTCGACCCAACAGCCTATTAAGTTTTGCACAATGACTCATTAATTTGAGTCGGGTGGTTTTGGAGCAGGGACACATCAAAAACCTGCAGGATTGTGGCCCTCGAGGACCAGAGCTGGACACCCCTGCTTTAGAGGTTTGGCTATGTGGCGCCTGACCTGTCTCGACTGCAGCCGCCCTGTTTTAACGTCCCTTGACGGGACGATGTTCGGCAACGATGGCAAAGATTCAAAGCGACATTGCATCGAGAGGGTCTGCGTGGCTTCTCCTATCTCTGACACTCACAATAATAAACTGCAGCGATGAATTAATTCCTCATTATCATCACTTTTTCCATAAAAGATCATGTCAGAATGATAACGGCAAACCTGCGTACGGAACAAAAAAAAAAGTTATCTTATATATCAAACGGGTCATCCTGCGACCGGCTCTCTACATATGAGGCTTAAAAACGGTCAATATCTTTATTAATAAGGAGGATTTAAGTGTTTTTTGGTGAATTCTGTTCGACACCATGTCAAGGCACCGATTAGTAATAACTGTTGTTTATGCATTAATGCATCAAAATAAATAAAAAGATGGACCACTTTGCATTAATGAAATCATTTTGACAGGCTCAATTAAAACTTAGAGACCTGTAAGGACAGTAAGACCATTTTAACATGTTTATCCTTATTCCAAAGAAAAAAAGAAAAGTACGGCTATATGTTGATATTTACCTTAACTTTGGTTTTATTAAAGGAAAGCATAAAAGCAAGCGTGGTTTTTACATTAAGGGGGCCCTCAGGGAAAATAGGGTGGGAACCACTGCTCTACAGAAATCTACACATTTATAGTAATAAACTAAGCTCTTTTAAATGTGATCTGATTTGACCCATAATGAATGAAAATGACAAAAGTAGCAAGAATAAAATGCAAAACTTTGAGTCTTCAGAGGAAATATAAGCAACAATATCTACTGTTTGCATGAAGTGAAAGGTTCCAAATCTTTTCCTCAAAACTGAAAAAACTATCAAGAAGCAGAGCCTCTGCTGGAGTTCAGCTACTTCATCACTCCCCATCTGAGAAAAGAGCACATTAATCTAACTAAATGTTGTGTTTAAGAAGCAGTAAATCCACTCAGAGCTGCACTTCTAGGACCAGAGCTTCTCTCCCCGACTCTCCCTGCATTCCCATGTCCTGCACAGAGCAGGCTGAGCAGCTGCTCGAAGTGGCGTGATGTTGTGGTTGTCGGAAGGCTGGATTGGCCGGGGTTAGCACACAAAGGAGGCCTAGCGGCGCTGTGCCAACCAGACCTCGGCTGATAAATGCTGAGCTGACAGGACCTGTCGCGACGGCAGAGTGGCTGATCCTGCATTTTCCTCATCCATCTTTAAATCACAGATTCCTTTGATTTACGTTGATCAATACAACTGTCAACTCGGTCATCTACTTATTGTGCAGCTCTCTGAATTCCCTCTGTGAGCTTGTCCTTGGATTAGTCTTCCTCCCTTCTACTTCAAAGACTGAGGCAAAACAAAGTGGGACACAACAGAGCAACAAGAAAGAAGACCGTAAGATAACACAAACCACAAATCAAAGCCTTACAGTCATCTTTTAACTGTTGCACCACAAACACAGGAAGAAGAAGAGCTCAGTTAGGCTCATAGTGCATCATCTGTTCGGTAAAAAGCACTGCAATGGTTACATTTATGGGAAATGCTACTTTTAACAAGCTGAAATACCCAAAGCATATTATTTCCTATCATTTAAACTTTCTATTTTAGAAAACAAAGCTATACTGTAATGATGGTGAGTGGTCATACAGTCATGTGGTCCCTCTCCCTGCTGTCCTGTAACATATATCTGCCAGGCAGCTGCCCCGGACTGTGACCTTTGGACATTGTTTCCAGAATCACATGCTGAGCGAAGCGAGAGGGGTTCCTCACACGCCTGCAGCTTATTTCTGGTGTCAGTCAGCCGACATGTAAAATTAAAGCCGTTTAATGGAGTCAGCAGCGAGAGGGCAATGTGACGAACACTGCTGATGTGCTGCAGCTGGGACCAAACAACATCACCTGGTGACACAGCGTTTATCACCAGAGGTTTGGCTCAGACTAGCTGTCGGCAAACAGAGAGGAAAACCACATCTAATGGATTTCTATGATTAGGTATTAATATGAATAATGAGCTGGACTGAGTTTCAACACGTCATTAGCTGATCGTGGTGACAGTATTCTTCAGATGTAGGTGCTTCTCAAAGATGTTGTCAACGTGCAGCAATGATCTGTGTTAAAAAGAAAATCTATACTGACTATCTACTCTGAGCCGCCATAGATTTGTGCTTTTCCAGACTTGATTTCATCAGTTTCACGTATTTGATGGAGATTTTTTAATCATTTCTTTGAGTGTTTTTTTAAATCCAAGTCATTTGATTAATTTGAAAATGAATAATTTCTTTCATTTATTTTGATTTTTGGCTTTTTTCATGTAAATTAAATTTTCTCATTTGTTTAACTAGAAAGCCTCGGGTTATTTCTGTCAAACAATAATGTCAAAATTTATTACAAGTTTGCTTGAACAAGAATAAACTTCCGATTGCTTGTATTTCTGAGTCACAAAACTTCTGAATATTTAAGATCCCCTTATTGAGATGTAGAGTTTTTATTTCTAATCTATCTATTCCTAAATTCCTCTTTAAAACATCATAATTGCTGCCTCAGCAATAAGGAGCTGAAAAGATTCAATAATGTCTAAACAGAGTCGTTAGTGAATAATAGTGATTAAAAAGTGAAACAAGGTCCTTTTGTTAATTAATCAGGTCACTTTCTACAAACTATCTTCCTGTTTTTCAAAAGGCCAAATTATTGATCATTTTAATGTTAAAATAACTGCCACACAAGCTTATTTTTAGCCAGTCTTGTCATAAAAACACTTACATGCAGTTTATTTTTCTCTGAAAAGCATTATGCATGCGGGGGAAATGAGGGATGAAGTCCCCGAAAAAGATCATCGCTGTGCTTTCTGTTCAGGCTCCTTTCAAGAAGCTCCATGACCTAAAGCAGCCAGTTGATTTAAAGCCATTCCAGCGAGTTCATCCAGTTGTGTAAACATTAATGAAAACAAACCGAAACATTAAACAACTAAAGGACTAAACTGGCTGCGTGTTTGCCAGGCAGCTGTCATGAATCACACAACTTATCGGAGCAATTATGACTTCCAGGCAGCGATGCTACAATGAGCTACTGTGCAACACAAATGCACATCAACAAGTAGAGGAGGGGCACAAAAACTAGTGAACTCTCGCACGCTTTCCTCCACACACCAATGCTTTTCATCTGCAGCCTGGCAGGGACACACTTGCCAGATGTCTCCTTTCCTAAAATGACCAATAGGCTTCCAGCAGAAGCAGCGAGGAAGCAGCGAGGAAGCATCTTTCTCTAAATCCCAACCTCCATTTTTATCTCTTTCCTCACTTTCAGCCATTAAAGGCCCCTCCGGTGTTTCTGTCGTTAGTCTAAATACCTGCTCTGTTCGTCTTTGGTAACAGAAGAGAGCCACAGAGTCAGACTGGACAGACAAAACGGCGTCATGAAAAAGAAGAAAGCAGCTGATTGTAATCAATTTTCCTCTGAGTGGCGTGTAAATTACAGATTTATTTCATCTGATTTGTATGAAAAACCATCCTAATTAAACAGCCCACTGAAAACAGGGATTTCTTCTTTTTCTGCCCCAACTAAAACCTTTTCCATGATCTAAGTGAACAGAAACAAGAAACATATTAAATAAAGTTTTTCTGAGATTAAAGAGGCTGTTGTGGGCACACACACATCAAGACAGGCTCAGGCCAGCAAAGCGTTATTACGCAACATTAAGCGTCATCAGCACTGGTGAACAATTAACAACCACAAGAGAAAACAACTAACGTTTGTACACAACGCTGTGTCAAAGCAGCAGCACAACATACGCAGGAGGCCCCGGCTCTGTACTTTAAATGGGAATTTGTTTCTTATTCTCCAGATGAATGATGCAGAAAAAAACCTCCTGTTTGACAAAGTGGTTTCAGGGCACATTATGTAACATAAATACCTCATAGCTGCACAAATGTTGTTAATTAGTTCACCCAAAGAAATATGAAACAACAATTTGTGTCCTGGCAGGAATCCAAGTGCTGATTAAACCATTAGTAATCAGTAGTAACCAGGTACCTGCAGTTCTGGAAATTTCCTGAGCAGGCAGTCTGATATCTGATCAGTGATTGTCCCATAAAGACAGCCTGGCTTCAGCTAAAACAGGGTCAAGGGTCAGTAATGCAGATTATATGCGAAAAACGCTGCATTCTTATTCAGAACAGCTGCAAAACTCATGCAAGTGTTACAAACAGGAGTTATTTTAGAATTAAATCATGCAAAACTGCTAGCACATTAATATTCTGCAGAGCATCCCGTCTGAGGTCTGCGGTTTTATGGAAACTATCAGGACAGAGGAGTCTCCTGCTGAGAAACCACAGCTACCATAAAAACATATAATACCAGAGGATAAACCATAACTGAGTCATGTAGAGCACCATCAGGGGAAAATTAATGATGTGTTAACAAGTCCTCAGCTTGTAAAGTCATATATATATATATATATNAAAGGATGTCTAAAATTTGGTTTGTCACCATGGAAACCTTAATTAAATCTTGTTAAATATGATGTTGCATGAATTAGCGCCTCTCAGTCAGACTTACCTTCATGACTTTAATCAAAATAAGCTTTAAACGCTGTAGAAAAGCATTACATTAACCTGAAACAAACTCCGCGTTAAATCAACAGGTTTTTACTTCTTTCCGCGACACAAACACACATTTTACACTTTAAATCTCACCTCTTCTTTTCCTTCTCCGCCGTCATTCTTTCGGATGAGTTGAAACTCTCAGACAGTCTTAGTTAAGTCCAACTTGAGAGAAGTTTTAAAAGTGTCGGTTAGAAACCAAAGAGCGCAGGTCTGACGGAGTCTTCTGGATGGGGAACCTAAGAACCGTTCAGCTCAGTCCATGAAGGAGACCGTCCAGGCTGGAAGGGGGGGCAGGGGGCCGTACAGTCTCAGAACACTGCCGAGGATCGTACAGCCTCTCACCCGCAGAGAAAGCGAAGCTAACGGTGCACACAGCCTGGAAGTGAACGCTGAGCTGCTGCTGTCAATGGAAGCTGCCCGCAGGTCCGCTTGTCCAAACTTTTCCTCGCGCCGCTTTGAGAAGTCCCCGCAGAGGCTGCTCGGTCTCTGACCTGAATGTCAGCTGGCTCGGTGACAGCGAACCGGGAGCGCTGATTGGCTGGAAGCGCCGCCGGGAGCCACCTCTCCCCCGCAGAAAGGCCCCGCCCTTCCCCGGTGAGCTCTAACCTCCTACCTGATGTGGAACAGGTGGGTGGGTGTGTGTGGGGGTGTGTGTGGTTTATTTCACCTCTACCAAATACATGCTGTTAATTCCCTCAGACTCTTAAAGGAGCACTCCGCTGTTTACTTCTATCTCACACTTAAACAGCGAAGGCATCGCAGTTTATAAGGTGAAAAAGTAGGCTACCTAAACTCTCACTCCTTTTTTATAAATAAAACTTGGAAGTAAATATTTCATATTATACAATAATTTAGGTAAATGTGTTACATCTTATTTTCTATTAAAAATAGAACGAAGCAGTTCAGGTTACAGGTGGTGATTAAAAAAATCTAACTGACATAAATAGAAAGTTGTGCCAATAAATGTTACAAAGATAAAGTTAAAAAGCAACAATTATCATGTACATTTATGTGCTGTAATTTCTTGATTATATTTCTTTGAATTTTTCAACAATGTCTTTCAGATTAAATGAAAATGTATTTATTTCTGCATTAGAGCATATAAAACATTACATACCTGTCCGACTCTAACACGCTGTGCTTCAGACTGATTCTTAATATGTACATTCTTGAAGCTACCGCTGTCTTGCAGCATCCTGAGGCTGAGGAATTTATGACACCATGTCAATGGCCAGCGTCTGGATTTCAACACATCTTGGATGTACACCATGGATTATTCGGCAAAGAAACCCAGCAGGATATTATCGAAAAAGGGAGGAAAAGAACAACAGTAACAGAGCACGAGATCAGACTGACTTTTACTGTCTGCAGAGAGCTCAGAGAAGAGACAGGAGGTGAGGTGGACGCAGCATTGGACTTCATTACTGGACACAAAAATCTGCCAAAGTTCAGTAGTGTTGCTTTAAAATGATGTGATGAATGTACACAGTTAAGCTTCAAAACTTTTTTTCTTGCATTTTATCTATTTTATTTTAGCTTTTTTCTGTTTTATTTAATTTCTTTTAAAGTTTCTTTTTAATGCACTTGTTATTGCTTCCTGCACCCCACTACCATGCTTTTAATGTTTTATATAAAGCAGTTTGAATTGTTTTGTACATGAAATGTGCTTTACAGATAAATTTGCCTTGCCGTGAAGTTTGGGATTCAAAGGACCCGAGTGAAGTTAAGTGAGGAAAATGTCCGAGTTACGTGTTAAAATTCACATAAAATGTATTGTGGAAAGCTTTGCTGACATGTTTTAAACGAAGCCTGCCATGACTAAGAGTTCAGGAAACCCTGCATGTCCTAATGTGATGCAGCAGAGTCTGACTGAGCGTTGGTTTGTGATAAGTTGGGAGCCTGAACAGGATCCTCACACTCCTGATCTGGCAGCATGATGATCCGTTCATTTTAAACTGGAAGTTGGAACTTTCCAATCAGCTGAAATACCCCCAAAGTCAGGTTTGTTACCCTCGCATCCAACATGGCTGCCCTTTAAATGAAAGTGTGGAGCAGGATTCTGGAGGTGAGCAGACTCAGTCGTGATCAAGCGTTACTTGTTGACTCTGTCAACTTAAAGATTTAAGACAGACGGCGAGCTGCCTTTCTACGCTGCTTGAGTAAAATTATCTGACTAACTTTCTCTGGTTTTGTTGCTCTTTTATGATTCTTGATTGATTCAGCATTGACCCAGTGTTTTCTTTAATCTTTAGCCCATTTGGCCCATTGTGATTCTCAGATATTGGTACTGGTAACACGACTCCTCACTTCAGCTCCAGTCCAGCAATGTTGGGCAGCAGGTTGCTAAACTTTCTTTCAAGAGATCAGGTTTTGTGAAGTAAATTTGGATTTCCAGTTTTCTTCTGTTTCACAGATAATTTTCTGCTGTTGTTGCTGTTGTATGGGAAAAAGACTTGCCCACTGAATTTATGGCATTTCAAAGACTTATATAAACAACAAAGTTAAACTCAGGTTTGTTGTAAAATCAACAAAGTCTAGACATTGCCGCCCTAAAGCCTGGAACCTACCTGAGTGTTGCTGTTTCTTGGTCTCAAACGGTATCTTTCCAGATGTTTGTTCTTCATTGGAGCTTCTGCAGCAGTAGTGATGTTTTCAGTATATAAGAATGAAAATGAGGAAGGTTTCCAGGAGTACGGCCAGTCTTTCTCCTTTCTCTGAAGGGGTTTTTACGTAGGCGAAATGAGCTGAAAATTGTCCCAACTCAGTGGAAGATCTGGAGAGAAGCTGGTCAAATTCTCAAAATAGTTAGAGAAAAAGCTGCAGAGTTTCCCGTTTAGTACAGTTTGTTTTGTTTCTCCACAGACATTCATCACAGCCACCTGCACCTCAGACTCCTTAAAATATCTCCTTCCTGTTTTCGCCATTTCATGACATTTTCAATCAGGATCAAGGAAAAACGTTTGGAGAAATTAATAGGATTTTTCCCCTGCTAACCATTAGCAGACCAACATTAAAAAGAGAACTGTGTTTGCTTTTGAATCCTTTTGAATCAAATTGAGTAAACAGAGGTTCTATTTTACATTTTTAATCAGGGAGAAGAAAAAAAATCTACATTTTTGCTTTTACCTTTGTTACTTTAAGGATATCTTTGATACTCAATTCCGGTGATAAAATCTGCCAAATGACTCTTAACCAAGGTCCCTTCTGTCCTACAGATGTAGTCGAGGGCTACAAGGCTGCATTGAAAGCAAGGTTTAAAATAGAAAAGGTGGAAAGACCCAAATACAGGACTGACAAAGATTTAATATTAACATGAGACACAACAGAAGACCACACAACTAAGCCGCAAATGAAGCTTAAAGAACTAACCGGACTGACAGAGTAACCTAATAAACACACACAATGAAGTGGAAATTACTGAAGGAGAACCTGGAGCAGGCCCTGCGATGGACTGGTGACCTGTCCAGGTGTACCCTGCCTCTCACCTGTTAGATGCTGGGTTGGGCTCCAGCTTCCCTGCAACCCTTAATGGATGAAGCGGTTAGATAATGAATGAACGACTGAAACCTGGAGCATATACAGACGCAAGACAAGAAGCAGGAGTGACTGGAAGCCTGGAACAGGAAGTACAGCAGACAGAAAACACAACTCTACAAAATAAAACAGGAAACAAGACAGAGGCCAAAAATGACTAAAAACTAAAACCACAGAACAAGAACTAAAACCCACCTAAACCCATGGATCATGACAGGTGTATGTATTTATTACCAATAAGCTAATTTTGCTACTTGTTTTTATTTTTAATTGCTCATTTATTTATTTAAGAACAGGGCATATTAATGTACATTTTCATGTAAATATCCAAGATTATAACCAGTGGCTAATTTCTATCTTTGGTCCCTTGGTAAGTAGATGAAAACAGTAAATTACAAAATGCATGGACAACATATATTAACATAAGGATATGTTGACATAAGACTACTTAATGGTTGCAAACTAATTATTTTAAGTGTATTTACATCTCTAATTATAACATAGATCAATAATTCCAAGAATAATAAAAATGTGTAGGTGTATTTTTAAACTACCAATTAAGACAATCATTAAGGTTATTTATTGCACATTTGTAGAGCTGTTTGAATTTTCTGTCAATATGTGCACACTTTCTGGACTTATTACATCACATTTAGAGACCAGTAGATGGAAAATGAAAAGTCTTTCAGGGTGTACTGTCTTATTATGTTCTTTTTTTCCTAATAATGAGGATGTGTTGTTTCCAGGCAACAAGTGGTGTTTCAGCAGCATCTCATTTCTCCTCTTTATAGCATTTCTGCTGCAGAGTGACGTCAGTTAAGTCTGTGACGGGCTAGCAATGTGGCCTCAGGGTAGAAACTGGGACTGGGCTGTTGAATCAAGCAACTCTGATTTAATCATGAAGTTGGTTTAAAAGAAAAACAAACAAACAAACAAAGAAAGAAAAACAAAACAAAAACAAAAAAAACCCAGGATAAACAGGATAAGCCAGCTGGCGTTATTCACATTCACCCAACTTATTGCATTAAATGACACCAGGGCAGGTTTAACACCATGCTCTGCTCTGTTAAAGCTCTTTGCTTTAAAAAGAGTGGGATTGAAGATAAGATTGTAATAATGAAAACCATGCTGATTGCAGTGGAATGCATTCACTGTTGAACAATGGGGAATATTTTCATGTTGTTCTTTACTGTCATCACTTATCAATATCAATCCTGCTGTCAGCCTTAAAACTATAAATATCACAAAACATGCCAAGTGAAAACATCATGAAATGTTCGTTTCAGCTTGTATTAATGACATACAAGGAATACCCCTTTGTTGTAAATTTTGAAATAAAAAAGAGACTTCAGTCTCCAGAAATGCCTGGTTGTCTTGGATGAGCTGTATAGATTATTTAAAGGTTAAGATAAAAAATCAAAGTAAATAGGCCGAAACAGCGTAGCTCGCGTCATCGCTGATGATGAACCCTCAAGAGCAGGTCTGACCACATTTTCCAGAAGCACAGAAACTGATAATCGACTCTGGTATTCACATTGTCAGACAAGATTACTGCAGCAGCCAGTTAATCTGCACGATTCCTGCTGCAATTTACTCTATACTGTAAGGCCTCGATGCTTTAGCATGTGTGAAAGAGTGTATGGAAAAATGCATGACAAAAAGAAGAATTTCATTCTGACATGATATTTAATGCAGTTCAAAAATTATAATACATACACCTTCACATCCTTTAAAAATACAGTACATTTGGCACGTGGCACAAAAAAAATGAACATAAAGACACATGAAGAGCTGGAAATAACCGAATAAAACCACAGAACAGATCATAAAATATAGAGAAAAAGCTTCACCGATACAGTGACGGCTAACATCCACATACAAACATTCTGCACATGACCCGAGGTTTCAGTGTTTAAAAGTTTCAGGATTATAATACTGTTTCCACGCTTTGAAACCAACCTCATGCCAATCTGTGTACAATTTACTTCCAACTGCATCCATCACTGATGTGAAAATCAGAGAATATGAGCGTCTTTCAGGAAGGATGTTGTTGTTGGACACGACATTTGGCATTGAGAGTGGAGACCTTCTGGGACAGAATGTTCTTTTTGGGTCGTAGTGGGACAAACAACTTGACATTTTTAAATTAAAGACTAAACAAAGATGCAACAGGCGACATGAGAAAGAGAAGGAGGAGGAGGGGGAGAAGTTTGAAATGATGGCAGAGTAAACATGAAGTAAATTCTATCTGCTCTGCTTAACTTAAAGGGTGTTAGTTTGGAGATATGACTGCTGTACAGAACATCATCTGCCTCCAGAGCTGCTGCTACAGGATTCATGTGTGTACTGCTACATGTAGTGTGTTACCTATTTCACTTTGGTGGGTTACATGATGACTCGTTACTGATACACCGGGGGAAAAAAGAAGGAAAAATCCAAGATAACTCCAATAAGTCATATATTCATGTAACAATTTAGATTTAGAGGAAAACCACTTGATTAAAGAGCCCACACTGTGCTCATTCACAGATTTAAATTTTGGGGTTTTCTAGAGAAGGATCATATGTATAAATGAAAGTTAAAACAAAAATGCATTACTGTTCTCGTAATACATTACATTTTAGAGGCTGTCTCTTTAAGGTCACACCCCTTAAGGATTGGTCTCCTCTGATTGGTCAGCCGACTGGACAAAGACTTTGAGGTTTGAAGCAACTCCCCGTTCTTTGTTTGAGGCCTTAGAAGTTATATAATAACTTTCAAACTGTGGAAAATAATAAGACAGCACATAATTTCCCAGAATACTTGGCTCTATTCCAGTCTTCCAAACGGTTGTCCAAACATTTTGGACATTTAGTTTACACTCTTGTGAAAGAAGCAAATTGAAGTCCAGAGCTGGTTTGTACTTAGATTTTTTTGTAATTACAGCAATAAGCAAAATAACAGATTAAAGGACATATGTGCTCGTTCATTTTGATGAACCAGTTCCCACAACAAATGGAAACCACAGAGCGATCTGCAACGACTGCAGTGCTCCAGTCTGGTTCCATAAAGGCCACCTCACATTTCAAACGCTGCCTCCAGGTAAGCGTACAGCTGTCTAATCTGTCGTTCATTTTGTTGACCATGGCATGTATTTACAATGGGAACAATCAGTAATACATTAAACCTTACTCACCACTTGAAATATGTGATATATTACCTTAAACCATCCTCTCTAACAATACGACTGTCTAATCACACTATTTCTCATCTGCTTGTGCAAGTCTTAATCCTGAATCTTGAGATCATGTGAACGCAAAGTATCCTTGGAAGCAGTGGTGTGTTATCCAAAACATGAACAGTCTTTAGTCTTTAGACAAATGACGTGTCTGATAAAAAAGAAAGTGAAGACTTTAGACTGGGTTAAGGTTAGAAATCACTTTCTCACTGATATGTGAGAATGAATTTCTTTGAATTGAAATGAATTCAACTAAACTTCCTGTAATTTCAATTCAAATTCAGTTTAACATACTGTGGGATGGAGTCAATTCAAATTCATTCAATGAACTGAATAAAATCCTTAAATTTGGAATTTTGTGCAAGCCTGATAAACGGTATTTTCGTTAGAGCTCAGTGGAGGCAGAGTGTTCGCTTTTGGTCTATCTGTAGTAACTAATAATCGTTATAAAAACAGCAGCTCAGTTTATATCTAAAACAAGGAAAAGTACATTTATCCATGAAGCACTGATTATTTATCCTCAGAATAAAAAAATATCTTTGCAACCAAATGAAATCGTACCAACTGAACCCACTTTCATGCTGCATATAATTACATCCCACATTTCCTGGGATGTTCTGCACCAATAATGTTGCTACTGTTGGTTTTAGTTAACATTGTTCTTATAAATAAACTCTCTCTACTTAAATAATTCATTCCTTTTGTTTCTGTGCTTCAGTCAGTCATAAAATACGAGTCAAAGCATTATGTTTTCCACCCGCTGTCACAGTAAAGTCTGGTAGACGTTCTTCCAGGCCGTTGTCCTGTGTGTTCTCACCATGCTACAGTAAATACTGCACGAGCTGTGAATGTTCACATCAGTGCTGTAAAACTAAAAAAACAGGCTTCACTAATGCAGGATGTTTGCACATGAAATGTAATCCGGTCGGGCTCTAATGTTTACATGTTTAAACAATGTTTAAATGTTTTCTGTGGAATTTTTCTCACTTTCCTGTGGCCAAAAACCGAAACTGTGTCTGGGAAATAAGACAGAAGGAAGGTGAGCGGTAGCGAGGAGGGAACAAAGAAGGAAAACATAAAAGACAAATAAAACATGGAGTTTTATGGAAGATTTTTGGAATCTTTTCAATTCAGTACAGTCTGACCTGCAACATGGAACAGGAGGAGGAGGAGGAGGAGGAGCAGGAGGAGGAGGGTCTGTAGACTTTCTGACCAGGTGAGTGTCACGGAAATCATCCACAGGACATCCAAAGACAGCAACAAGATGACGATCCAGTAAAAACAGCTCAACACAAACATAAAGATGCTTTAAATAAAACTTAAACATGACAAAGCAGGGCTCTCTGCAGATGTAAACACACACACTGCAGAGGGAATACATTCAGTTTAACACCCGCCAACGCAGTCTCCTCCATCACCAGTCAACGCTCGGTTTGGTTTGTCATGTTAGAGGCTGCAGGTCCAGTACTTTAACTGACTACAGTTACTGCACACACACACACACACCAGCAAGACAGTGGTCAGAAAGTTGTTTAAGGAGTTGACCTGGGGCCTGTACCATGAGGCAGGATCCATATTTAACATAATCTGTTTCTGTAAAATAAAAAAATAGAAGAATTTTTCTCTACTAAGATCTATTTCTCGAAGACACCCTTCATTTAGTTAAATGGTCAGGAGATGGTGCTTTCATGTCACATCTCTTATCTTCCATCATGAGTTGCCATGGTGATACATCTCAGTGAGAAAACCCAGAATTCAATCTTTAATTTTTCCCTCTTCATCAGATCCTGCTTCAGAGTACGGGCCCCTGGCAGCTAACAGTTACTGTTCAGATTTCAGATTTTCTTGGACGTCACTGGACAAGTGTCACGTATCATATTCTATTTAAACCTGCTTGTTAACACTAAGTTTAACTTCCCAAAACAATGGACCCTTCCAGTGTTATGCTACTGTAGGTCTGTTAGCTGGCAGCTAATGGTACCATTTGGTTTTAACTGAAGAGCTGGATCATCAGTGTCAGGCGATAACAGAGCACAGCCTTCTCTCTACAAAAGTTAAATAAATACTAAAGTAAAGCTCAAAATGCAGATGTGCTGCTGCTGTGGTTCTAAGATTAATTTTTAAGTCGCTAGTTTGACAAAAGCTGAGACCAAACTTCTCATGTCATCATGATTTAAATCCTTATATTCTTGCCTCTCCTTGTCTTGTTTCAAAGTGAATGAAGTACTTTTCAAGCCCGTTTTAACTTTAAATACAATAATTGTTTCATGTTTTATTCACATACACGTTTAGGGAAGAGAAAACATTCTTGGAACAGAAAAGACAGGATACAGCACATCGTATGACGGAATGAAAGTCTCTTTGTCGAGGTAAGCAACATCGCATGCATGCACACATTAATTTTCTCTCACACACACACCAGCAGCCTCAGATGTGTCCACATCTCATCGGGTTCTGTTCAGCATCAGAACATCTGGAGCAGCTGTAAATTCTTACTGCGACTGACCTGCACGCACATGCTGTCGTGTCATGGTTGAAATGGTCTGCGTCTGAACCAACCACAAGAACAGAATCCAGGATGAGAAATGCAAACGATCTGGTCGACCTCCTGCAGCGGTTGAGGAGGCTGTGTTTGTGTTGTTGAAGGTTGTTAGGTGTGGTGTGTTTAACCTGTGTGTGTTTGTCAGTGTGCATCTAGGCTGCTGTCTCATCTCCAAAGTAGGAGAATCCTTTGAACTCATCTTGGTTGATTTGCTTGATGATGCTGTTGTCCACCGGCGTCAGGACGGGTTCTTCACGCGTAAAGTCCTGGTCAAAGTTATTCACATCCCTTTTGGTTTTCTGTAAGAAAAAAACAATGGATAATGTCTCATTTGGTGGATTTCAGCCTGTGGACCTACTTCTCAACAACAAGATAAAGAGCTCTTCCCTCTGTAGGGAAGACGAGGTTGTTTGTACAGCACATTTCAGGTATAGGACAACGTAAAGAGCTTGACATAACACGTTACATCATTACAGCAGGGCTGGTCAGCTCTGGTCCTCAAGAGCCACAGTCCAGCAGGTTTTAGATGTTTCCCTGCTCCAACACACTTAATTCTAATTAAATTACTTTCTTCGACAGCCTGTTGTCAAGTGCAACCCAAGCACGTTGACCCAAAAATCTGAATCAGGTGAGCTGCAGCAGGAAAAATCTAGGACCTGCAGGACAGCAGCCCTGGAGGACCGATGTTGGAGTTATGAGAGAAATTAAATAAAAACAAAATAAAAATTTCACTCAGTCTGGTCCTCCTGTGTTAACCATAAATCTCCCCAACTGTCTACTGTTTGATCATCACCTTTGCTGTTTCCGATGTAAAATTAGATCAAGACCTGATTCTGTAAATTTTTAAATTTGTGCACATCATCACTTAAGCAGTTTGTTGTGCTCACCGTGCTCAAGTAAAAATATTTAAAGTAACAAACAAAGGTTTGCAAAGCAGGAAAAACGGAGGTGTGTTTCTACAGCGTGCAAACTCACAATGCGAGGTCTGAACGGCGGCTTGAGCTTCCTCTGCTCCAGCAGCGTCCAGTCGATCTCTCTGAAGAAGGGATGGAGTTTAATGGCCTCCTCCAAACCCTGAGCCACCACGCAACCCAGACGCTTGTTAGGACTCTTCGTCATGAACTGATAAGGGATTTTAAAAAAAGGAAAAGAGCAAAAGAGGAAAGAGAAGAGAAGGGTTGAGATGAATATGATGTGTAAGATGTGTGTATGATTTAGTGGCATCTACAGGTTTTATCCTCCACTAACATTTTCTTTTCATCATATCAACAGCTTATAATAAAAGCACACAGCCTATGTTTGGCTTTTTGTCCTGGACTGTGAGGTTAAAGACTTGCAATATATTTAAATGTGAACACATTAAGTCACATTTTGTACTAAATATGAACACAGATGGCTTTATGGCAGGATAATGGGCTTTTACAATCTAAAACACCATTCTGTTTACCATTTAGCAACTCCTCTTGCACATGCATTTGTGATTTATTTATCCATGTGAACCATAATAACTGTGTAGTGTGCAGCCTTGGTGATATCGAGCCTCTGTATATACTCCCTTTCTTATGTTTTCTAGTTTTCTTCTGCTCCTGAGGGTGGGAGGGTGTTAATTATTAGAAAATAACGATTTGCTCCAATAATAGTTTTCTTATCCTTTCTTTTGTGTCTATATACATGCTGTGTACAACTGCTGCTCAATAAAAAATAAATAAATAAATAAAAAACAAAACTATTTTGTTCAATTTGCAGCTTCTAATATGGTCCAGAGCAGGCAAGTTTAATTATATTTTCCATTTCAAGACAAATCTATTAATATGTTTCCATTTGTCTGAAGGACATCATGTTTTCTCCTGATCACAGCAGCTGAAAACTCAGAAACTAGCAGGAAGCAGTTAAAATCATTTGTTGCAAATAAAAAACAACCACGTTGAGAGAATTTAAGGATGTCACAGAGCAGCAGCGCTTGCGACAATGACGCACTTAATCTTTATTTACTAATAACTCAAACTCAGGTGGACTTTGACTTCACAACATGAGAGCTAAACTAAACTGAGCAGCAGAGGATATTTTGCTGGTTTCCTCCACAATCCAGATTCATAGAGCACAACAGGCCCTATGAATCCACACGTCTAAACAGAACTATTCAGTCTGAGTAAATTTGGTTGAATATTTGTTGAATATAAATATTTAATTCATTTTCATTCTAAGTGAAAATTAGCAGCTTATATTAATTTGATCTTAGCTAGCTCTCCACAAAAAAATTAATCTGGAATTAAATTAAACTAAAGAAAACTAAAAGTACATCATTGATCCCCCGAGGAGAAATGATGTAGTTTTTTTTTTTTTGTTCCGGAGGGTGATGGCTTCCATCTTTCTGTCTTGAAGCTACTTGAAGGAGCCTCTGACTGAACACACCATTCAGAAGCTTTTCTGAAAAATCATCTCACGCGTGCAAATCTTTTGTTTCTTGAACGTGACACCCCCCTCTTGACCCCCTCATTTTAGCTTTCTGCTAACTTTGTTGTCTCNACCCCCTCTTGACCCCCTCCTTTTAGCTTTCTGCTAACTTTGTTGTCTCGATCTGCACATACAGGCTTAGATAAGCGTATAAAAACACGAGCGTCTGGGACAACCAACCCTCTTCCCATTTTTAACTTGAGATGAAACCCTATTAAAACCATGTGTTTTGTCTCCCTTTATTATGATGCTTGTGCTTGTAAGTAAAAAGTGTACAAAAGAGTATGTTGCTTAATGAATATATTCAGTGACATGTGGTAATAAAACACACTGTGAATCTCCAGTTTTTCATCAATATTTAACTTATATTGACAGGGGGACAGTTATTATTGGAAGTGAAAGTGCAACAGATGTAAGGGGATGTTTTCTTAGTTTCTATTAAAAACTATATGTAGCTGTGAGGAAATTTATTTGGCTTCATATTTGTTTATAAATCTCAGCAAAATTCGAACCACTTCCTGAACTGCTTTACGCGGCGAAACTTCGAACGTCATCGATGACGCCATATGTGTATGTGCTTCACTCAGTGTGGATTATGGTTAGTTCAGCAGCATGGTATATAAAATAATTTAACATTAGCTGTTTATTTGTTTGTTTGTTTTCTCTTGAGGGTGGGGGTGGAGATAGAAAAGCTCTACCTCTCTCACAAACTGTTGTTGAACACAAACCCTTGAATTCTCCTCCGCCATCCAAACCTGGCAGTTCTTGTTTAAGCTTGAAGCTCGAGCCCTCAGAGTGGGACTGCTTTTTAATCCTGCTTACAAACATTCAGGCAATAATTATTCAGTTTTTGTAACTTCTTCCTGTCTTTCATTTAACGGGTTCTGCTACACAGAAATATTTTCAAGATGTTAGACTCATCCAGCTAAAGGCCTGCTTTAATCTTCCTACAGTATAATATCATTTGTTGATTCTATCCCTGCGGTTCCAGCATGAATATAAGGATCTGCATTTTGTATTTATTTTTTGGCCCCCTTCTCCTTGGAGGTTTTCGTTTGCTCCTACAGGATCCAAATCCCAATTCAGCTCTCTGCTTTGAGCTGGAATCTGAAATGAAAGCCAGAGCCTCTTGATTTAATCCATGCTACTTATTTGCTGTATATACTTTGCTAACAGCCATCTGGAACATTAGGCATCTGGATGTTGTTGTTGCAAAGAAAATAACTCTCGTTCATGTTTTGTTGAAACGAGAACTTCTAGAAGTTGACATAAAATGTGAATTCAGGAAAAGATCTTCAAAGTGGCGNAGAACTTCTAGAAGTTGACATAAAACGGGAATTCAGGAAAAGATCTTCAAAGTGGCGTCAGCATTTCTGCAATAATGTTCTCATGCACTACAACATTAATGTTTGTCATGTGGCTTAAAGTCCTCCAGCTGGACGACATAGCCAATCAGAGTCCAGAGTTCCGGTCAAGTGACTGGTCAGGGTCCAAGACATCGTCCAACATAAACACACACACTTTCCCACAAGGCTTTGCAGTCAAACTGCACCAACAGCCAAGGTAAACGCAAGGCTTGTGATGGAAACACTGCATGAACAAATATACAAACGAAGGAGTTTCATCACACACACAAACACACACACACACAAGGAAACACAACACAACTAAAGTAAAAAAAGAGGGATTATCTCATGTTCAGGAAACACACATTAACACTGAAAAAAAAAACAAATCTTCACTCACATGTGACTAACTCAGAGAACAGGAGGCCCAACATGATCTGGAGATAATTTTTAACCAGTAGTGACCCGCAGTCTGAAAGGGCTGGAGGAGAACAATGGAGCCTGGTGCTGGTGCCAGTTTGGAACTGGTTCAACTTTGCAACTTTCCAAGAACTGATTTTAAACAGGCCAGAGAGTCACTATAGAACCACATACGTCACTGCAGGCCGGAGTATTTCTCATTTGAACAGTGCTTGACATGAAAGAGGGCAGAGAGAGGACGATGTGCAGTGAGGGACCACCACAGGCCGGCGTAGGTGCCAGATGTGCTCGGGTAGTCAGATCTGCTCAGGGCCCTGCATCTGCTGACGACGTCCCAGTAAGTGATTGGTTGAACGTTGGCACGGTTACGTGGAGGATTGTGGTTGTTCACATTATAGAAGTAGTTTTTGTGGGTTTTGTAGTTCTTCTTTGTAGGAAACATGGATGACTTCTACCTATCAAAAGAGACTTACCACACACTGCCCATCACCGCTAATAGTTCCAAGAGCAGAAAGGTCTCCGTTCAGAAGGCATAAAAAAATTACACAATTAAAAGGAAGTAATAGTGTGACTTAACGTTAAATAACTTAACTTAAATGTTAGAGACTATTTAATATTTGCAACATATGAATGACATTGTGTTTCTGGGGCTTCATTTATCCACAGCATAAGCAGTTAATACACATACACTCTAAATGAAAGTTGTTTTTTTCCTGCTATATTAGATGAACAGCTTCACTACAACTGCCAGAGCAAGCTTTGCTCGGTGGTGTTTCAAGCGCATAGTTTGCAATGTGTTGCGCAGACGCCCCCCGCCTGTCCTTAAAGCTACACATCCACTAAGGTGCCCTGAATTTCTGTTCAGCGGGATAGTTTGTTGCCATGCAGCTTCATGTTTTAATATCCACCATTACTGTTAATAAAGAGACGTGCTGTTGCCTTAGAAATCAGACAAGTTCATGCATTCAATGGAGATCCAGCAAGAGCTGGATCATATTAGTGGCAGGATTAAGGTGAGCATTGTGGTTTTTATTGCTTGTTTTTATTTATTAGAGGTTTTCTTTAATTATCTGGTTTTGATATAGTTTTATTTATACCTATGGCATGTGTTTTTAATTTAGCCTTTACCTGGTTTTAAATTCATGCAAAATCACTTACTTATAGCCTACAGACTGACTGGGAAAACTACTTGTACCTGTGATGGAGTAATGGGGCTATCAGCAGCCAGAGTGAGCAGGGCCCAGAAGGCAGTACCTGGAAATAAAGGAGGACCTGTGACAGGAAAACAGGGCGATGATACAATGGAGGGTGAAAGAGGTTGGAAGCTGCGCAAAGCGAACCCAGAACGTGGACGAGGGAGTGGAACACGGCGGAGACGAGGTTACAAGAAAGAAGGATGGTGTTGCTATGCTGAAGACACGCAGAGGCAGAGCAGGAAGCTCTGCCTGGTGTGTAATGATCGATCAGAGCCTTAGCAACGTCAAGGAAAGGCTGTCATGGTTTAGTGTGCTGACGCAGCGTACTGGCAGAACTCTCCCGTCTAATTCAGAAGTCCAAGGTGGGGGATAAGGATCCCGGGAGCAGGGACCATCTGGACCTCTTTGCGTTTTTATAGCGAAAACTTTTTAGCCTCCCTGATTTTATCATTTTTCTTCCCTTTTATGACTGACCTTACATTCTTACTGGTCTTATAAGTTTATTTGTTTTAATAAAACGTTGGTAAACACGAGATTTTAGGAGTTCTTTGCATAACTCCTTGTGGTTTTAATGTAAGAAGCAGCGGAGATCTGCCATGTTTCCCCTGGTGTTGTCACAAGTATTCAGTCCGTGTTTGTAGTGTGACATTTCTTGTAACAGAAAGCTACAAATAGTCGATGCAACACTGTCACAACGTTCACTGCAAGTGCTCAACTACCGCAAGCATTAGCATTTACATGGAGCAGACATCCAGGACAGTTGAGGCCCATTTATGCTCCCTTTTCATATATATAAATAAGTATGTCTGTTTCAAACTTCACTGCTCTCTTAAGGCCCTTCATGCTCAATGCAGAATGCAGATATGCAGACTCTTGTGTGTTGAGCAGTATAGCTGACATGCGACCAGAAAGGAACAAACCAGGGACAAATGGAAGTGTGAAGGCTGTGTGTGACAACATAAAGGAGCAGAAATGGGAGCATCAAATCAATCCGAAAATACAGTTTACAGTCTGCAGGAATGTGGGTGGAGTTAGTGCAGTGATTCATCCCACCATATGGATCTATATGATCTTAGTTTGTTCATATTAGCATTCATTTTCTCCAAAAACAGTTGCTCTCTTTTATCTCTTCTTTCAGCTTTAGCTATGCTGACCAAGTTTTTAGATTATCAAAACAAATCTAACGGAGAGCAATCCAACATGGTGTGATCTACTTCTGCATGCGCTGTAAAAAAATTGGTTTGAGTTATACAGTAGTTAATATAAAGTACTATTTCACGTTTCCTGGTTTAGTGATGGGGCTGTACTTTTGTGGATTTAATGAACCAGAAAAGGACACTTTGAACCATCTGAAGCAGTCGGGACACTTTTTTTGTGTTTCCACACGGGAAAACTGCAAAGGGAACCATAATATCCGACCCATTTGGGACTCTTCCGTTGGGATACCAATCTACCCAATCCAACCAAAAAGGATGGAGCTTGACACACTGCAATCAGTTAATTAGTTAAATTGAAAATCAGTTCCAGAGTGACCTGGCATAAAAACAGGAACGGCTCCTTGTTTAGAGCAACAGATTTTCTTTTTGTTGATTAAATCTTGGTTTAAAATGAAGCATCATTCCGTTGATGTCCGTACTTTCCTCGGGATCATTGGGGAAGACGGTCCAGAGAGAACCTAACATGGCCCTTCCTAAACTAAATGTTTTGGTTGTACTTTATGGAAGGCATCGCGCTGCAATGGCGTCATGCTATTACATAGCTGAGGCCTCTATCACTATGCGGCTGATACTTGGCTCGGTTGTTCAGGTAAGGTTATGGTTGGCTGTGGAGATGACTGTTTACAAACCATACCCGAAACATTGTGAACAAAACAGAAAGTATCTTGGAACACAGACCGCTCGAAGGATGGACACGGCCTCCTTGCTGAGCCAGACTGGATAAAGGACGTCATCATGGAGGATGGACTCGAACAGGTCGTCTTCGTTGTCGGCTTCGAATGGTGGCTGTCCCGCCATCATCTCGTACATCAGAACCCCCAGAGCCCACCAGTCCACTGATGGACCATAATCCAGCTCCTGAAGGATCTAATCACACAGAGAAATAAAATTATTAAAAGCATATTTTCTAAACTTTTTCACAACTTCTACAGAGAAGAAATGCTAACAAATTCAAGATTTTAATCTTACTAACATGTTTACAAGAAGAAAATATTCTGTAATATGAACTCCAGGCTGAAAATCGTAATCTGATGGGCAACATTATGGTGTCAGGTCCAGTTTAGGTATTGCGAAACCATCTTTTTGAGAGGCACAGGTCTGAATCATGTTATCTCAACATGACTGAATCTAACAAATTTTAAGGTGTTAAAATTTTTTAATTACATCTTACACTCTTGTAAGTTTCACTTTTTTGAGTGTAGCATGCAAATAACTGTGTTTGTCCAATCCTGGTCCTCAAGGGTCCCTACCCTGCTAGTTTTACATGTTTCCCTGCCCCAACACACCTGATTCTTTACACTGGTCTCCGGTTCACTACAGAATAGATTTTAAAGTCCTGCTACTGGTCTACAAAGCACAATTTGGGTCCAGAATCCAGGTCTATCGGGTTAGGTCAGCTGGTAAAACTCAGTTTTACCAGCTGACCTAACCCCGTTCAGAGTAAACATGGAGATGCAGCATTTAGCTGTTATACTAAATTAAAATGGATCCAACACCCAGTAGAGGTTAGATTAGCCCCAAGTGTAGAGATTTTAAAAACCAAGGTTAAAAACATGTTTCTTTTTCTGTATTTTTAATTTTATGCAGTGTAAATACAGAAGTCTTTAATCTTTTTATTAGTTTTAATTTTTTTAATCTGTTCCTATTTATTTTAAGCACATTGTTGTCATACAACCTTGATGAAGGTGTGAAGGTATGAAACAAGTTGTATAAATAACCTTGCTTTGCTGAGTCAAATCCGTCTGGCCTGTGTACAAGCATATTTTGTTAGTTACCTCTGGTGCAATGTAATCAGGCGTCCCACAGAAGGTGGTCGTGGTGACTCCGTTGAGGATTCCTTCCTTGCACATCCCAAAGTCGGCCAGCTTGCAGTGGCCGTCTGCATCCAGCAGAATGTTGTCCAGCTTCAAGTCTCTGCAGAGCAGACAGGTGGTGTAGGGAAAAACAAGCACAAACGTGAGAATCTTTGCCTCTCGTGTACACAGACATGACACTAACACGGATGGTTAACTATAAAAAAAAAAATAAATAAATAAATGAGATTTTTGTACAAATGGCTGCACGAACTCTTTATTTACCCTGAATGTTTCAGTTTAATCAAGATCTCATGTGTTCTTATGTGATGGATGCTTCTCATTAAAGACCACATGTTTGAGAGAGGGGTGGAATTCAGTGTAATAACCTTTTAAAATGTAGCCAAATCCTCACAGGGTCTTTAGTCATTACACGGTGAAATATACAGCAGGAGGATGAGAAGGGGCTCAAAGGAGAAAGTTGAGGGTGGAACGATATGAAGAGAGAGAGACAGAGAGCGGTCTGAGAGATAAGAGCTGCGGTGTTGACAGATGACATGAATGCAGCCGCTCTCAGCTTGATGGTTGGTTGCTAGAAAAATGTCAACATCTCCTTGTTGCAGCCATTCAGCCCGAGGTGTTTTCAGAAAATACAGCCGCCCTGAGAAGCAGGAGAGGACATGGAGCGTGCATGCGTCTGAAGTCCAGAGCTTATGCAAGTGTTCTGTTTCTGTAAGGCCCAAAAATAAAAACGTTAAAAAAAAGCCTGTTTCACAACAGTGTCTGAGCTGCTGTGATTGGCTGATGGAAAGTTTGTTCCTTTTCTGTCCCATCACGTTTGGCTTTCAGTCTTTAATCTTAAAAAAAAAAAAAGATATCCTGATTAACAGCTACTGCAGAAACCTAAATCTATTTTACAGATTTTATTCCTGTTTTCTAAATCTAATTCTCAGTTGAATTCCTTGATTGATCCTAATAAAAATTACCTTAACCTACCCCATCATTTCTTTATATTTTGCTTTGTTGTATGCTTTTAAAGTGGTCCTGAGCAACAGTTTTTCAGCTTTCTGAAGCTTTCTCTTTGGGCATTTTCTTGTTATTGACCATTTTCAGAGCAATGTGTTTTTTTGTTTGTTAACCCACTCAACACTAACCTTTGAATCCTTCAAACATAAAAAAAAGTCTCAAAACTGAAGTAGTTTTGTGTTGACGCATAACAAACAAGGACCAACCTTAAATTGGGTCTTTAGGCTCAGTCATAAATTTAGGCATTTATTTCTTTAGGCATTTCTTCAGCTGCATCTTTGAAAAACAGTAAAGATAACACAGTTTGACAGACAACGACAAGGTGATCCCCAAAGAGATGTTAGCTTAAAACATGTCATACATCCCATGATGTGCAGTGTGTCCTTTTTTATAAATACAGATTTGAGTAAACTGAACAAGTGGAAGACCAAAGAATAAATGGCAAGCCTAAAAGAAATCTACCGCATCTGAAAGTTATGGCCTTCAGAACAAACTAAGCAAAGTCCTAGCACTATGGATGCATCTGAACCTTCAGATCCATCCATCTACTATTGGCTGAAGCCTCATCAGAAATGGTCTCCAAGGAAATGAAAAAAGCCATTTTTTTTGTGTAACTCAACCCTTTCTTTTTGTGTAACTCCACACACTTCAACATTTCGAAAAATGCCCGAAACTGCAAAGGTTGGGGTGGGAGGTGTGGGGTGATCAGCAAGCAGAGAGTGGGCGGGTCGGGATACACAGAACATTGATTGACAGACAGCATCTCAGCAGCCACTGGCAAGATGCAAAGTGAGATTCACA